>JAPYZO010000697.1:0-41375 GCA_030522905.1 Torymus flavipes | reverse complement strand
CAAAGTCCCCACGCGCGCGTGCTTGCGGGGTTAACGATCCGCCGCATCAGCTTCCGGCGCTTTTCCGCCGCAGCACACCGGATAAGAGAGAGAGAGAGAGAGAGAAGAGTTGGGTGCCGGCCGGCCGGCTGGCGCGCGTGGGAGTTTCTCTTCGCCGCGCGTGATTCACTCGCAGGCACGTAAATCGCGCGCGCGCGGCGCTAGCCTCGTTTCGCGGTGGCTTTATTCGTCGCGCAGGTGTGTGTTTTTCGAAAACTAGGTATTACGGCCTAGTTTTGGGAACGAGGGCCACACTCTCGCATTGTTGGGTTATGAGTTGCGTTTGGTGTACTTTTAAAGTGATGAAAATGAGGTTTTATTGTCGTTCTTTTTGATAACTAGGGGGTTTTCGTGATTACAAGATAACGAACCAGTATATATATGTTTGCATATACTCTCGTTTATATATACATTTGCTCTCCGCGCTTTTGTTATTTTCCATATATAAATATATATGCAGTTGGGATTGGATTGCAATACACGTATCGTAAATGCATTGTCTATAATCGTAAATAATTGGAGAGGAGATTAATGTTTGATCAAAACGGCTCTGCTTTTCATAAATAAATGTTTATTCCCGTGGTAATGCGAAAAGTAAACGCTCATCGATATGAATAAAGCGCACTTTCAATTGATTAACATAAACGGGCTTTTCAATAGACCTCCGAAAGAATATCAAAATCGGGAATAATAGACTGTTATTATTATTTCAAATATTCAGCCGACCGTAGGTTTTACAAGCGAAAACATATATTTTAACTGTCGAACGCAGCTCGCCCGTCACAAAAGTATCCACTACTACTCATTTAGTGAAAAAAGAAAAAATAGACTCGTCAGCGTGCCTGCGTCTGTAAGAAACTCGCGAGGCACGCACTTAGCCCTCTCTCAAAAGGGGTCGAAGATCGCTCCTCTCTCTCTCTCTCTCTCTCTCTCTCTCTCTCTCTCTCTCTCTCTCTCAAATGCGGCGCTCGTAAAAGCCGGCGGCGGCAGTGGCGTCGTCGGAGAAAGAGACATAGCAGGATCGCAGCTCGCGACTAAGTTTAGAAGTGGCTCGCATACCTGCGCTGTCTCTCTCTCTCCCTCTCTCCGCCGCCTAGATCCGCGTGACATTATCGGGAGGGTCAGCCCCGCGCGCGTTTGTGTCAGCTGCATAGCTCGCCGCTGGACCGACAAGGCGAAGTCTAGCGCCTCTACTGCTGCTGCTGCTACGCACCCGGTTTATTTTAAAGGTGTGCATCTGATGCTAGGGTAGAGAAAGAGAGGGTTTTTTGTGGCCAGAGGGATATGTGCGCAGGGGATTCGTGGCCGATCGACGTTTCGATTGAGGCGTGTATTTTTAGGGCAGACGAGGAAGAGTCTAGGCCCGGTTGTTGGCTAGGGGTGATGGATGTCTTTGTGTTGGGAATTTCGAACCAGAATGGATGTTTCGGAATATTTATGCGTTTAGGTGTAATATTTGATTGTTTTATGTGTATTAAACATGTATTTGACTGAGCAACAGTGTTAATGTAATTTTTATATTTTTTAAATATTGATTCTGTTTGTATTTCAATTACTAAAATAAAACGTAAGAATACAGAATAGTTATAAACGAAGTTGAAATTGCTAACGTGTGCTAAAAAATTTTTGAAAATTCATTTTGTACGAAGCTTATATTGAAATTTTATATTTCTCTAATAACTTTTAATAAAGTGCGCACAACAATGACAACTTCAGTTGCTTCAATACTGAATAAAGATTTTATTTTTAAAAATAAGATTCAAAAGTCAAAGAATATTGCAACACCATTCGGTGTGCGCTACTTCCCTTTGACATCGCAGCTCATTCCACGATGGGCTAGAAAACTAAAAAAACCGTCTTTTCTGTTCTGTTTCAGGAGGTCGGAAGCATCATCGGCAAAAAGGGAGAGATCGTCAAGAGATTCCGCGAAGAGGTAATCATCGTCTTCTTCTTCTTCTTCCCCATCCGCACCTACAGAAAGACAAAATCGCTTCCGGTCTTTTTTATCACCCTACAGTTCTTTTTCTAATATTTCGCAGCAACCTCTTTTTTTTCGCAAAAATGGAAAATATTTCGCGCTTTCGCGATGTATACACGAAAATCGTGTCAAGGCCTCGGTGTAACTTTTTACTTTATCACCATCCTTGCTGCTTTCTCGGGGTCGTGTCGTGTCGCGCGCGCTAAAGTGACAGAGAGTACAGCAGGCGATGAAAAGCGCGATACACGTGTTAACAGTCGGCGGTGGCGGCAGTTGCTAGAACGCGTTACGATCCGGGTGAAAAATCGTCGCTCGACTTTAACGATGCAGCGTTTACACGCCTGCACCTCTGGGCTCTTCATATTTCACGACGTCTTCGCAAAAAAGCCGCCGCCGCCGCTGCCGTTTCATCCATCATTGAAGCGCGGTCTACGATCTGTCCCTATTTCTCGTCGGCGCCATTAATTGTTGCATTTACGAATGGAAATGAAGCGAGACGTGCCATAAGATCAAGGTTTTGTGCGCGGGGAAAGGTTTTCACTTTGTATCAAAGTGCTGACAGAGATTGTATCTAACATGCATTAAGCTGAGATCACGTAATTAGACGAAAGCGTTACCGATTTTTTGTAGAAACCGTCACTTGTTTTATGATCTTTTGTGAAACAAAAAAGGAAAATCTTAAATGCCTTCGATGTATAATTTAGAATAGAATAAAAGTTTTCTAAAAAGGTTGCCTCTCTATACTATCAGTGAAAGATAGTCAATATTTTGTTTCATCTTCAAATTGCCAAAGAGTATTTATAGAATATTACCTTAAATAAGCACCACGGGCAATTCATGTTACGCATCAGTGACTCACAAAGAGCCGTTTCTAACTGCACAAGCAACCTTTCCCCGCGCAATGGCCCATCGCAGGACCCACATAAAAGCTCCCAGACATCAAACACCATCACTAATTCTCTCTCTCTCTCTCTGTCTTTCCCCATCTCTGTGCGTGCGTCTCTCTCCACCCGCAGTCCGGCGCCAAGATCAACATCTCGGACGGCTCGTGCCCGGAGCGAATAGTGACCGTGACCGGTCCGACGAATTCGATCTTCAAGGCGTTCACCCTGATCTGCAAGAAGTTCGAGGAGTGGTGCTCCCAGTTCCACGACATCCAAGGCGGTAACAATGCCGGTGGTGGTGGCGTTCCTAGGCCACCCATCACTCTGCGCCTGATTGTGCCCGCCTCCCAGTGCGGCTCCCTCATCGGCAAGGGTGGCTCCAAGATCAAGGAAATACGCGAGGTGACCGGCGCCTCAATTCAGGTCGCATCCGAGATGTTGCCCAACTCGACCGAGCGAGCCGTCACCATCTCCGGCACCAGCGAGGCCATTACCCAGTGCATATACCATATATGCTGCGTCATGCTAGAGGTGCGTATTCAAAAATATCATTACTCTTCTGTATAATCTTTCTTTTTCTCTTTGGTTGAATTTAATAAGTGCGGTGGTTATATCGTGTTAACGAGATCTGACAGATTTTTTGGAGATAAAACGGCGTTCGATCTTTTATTTGAATTTTGAAAGTAACAAGTTTTTTTAAGATCCAGATCATTTGAAGAATATTGGTTTTGTGGCAATGTTGATAATTGAATACCGTTTTCACTGTTTTTCATTGGAAGTAGAGGAACAACCGCTGATTCACTTTTTTTATTAACGATCGTTAATATTTTACGAGGTGAAATTAGTATTGCAATAAAAGATGTGGATTTGTATTTAATTAAAACATTGTGTACTTTTTACAGCGTTTATTCCTCTACGATTCGTATTCAGCTGTGGGCATTAATGAAAGTCTTTGAAAAAAGATACTTATCTGCAGATATTATCATGATTCTGCAATAAAAAGTAACATAAATAATGAAAAATTATTTTATATTGAAAAGAGGGTATCTTTATTCATCGACTACAGAATACCTGAAAGTATCTACATTAAATTGATTCTAGATAGTTACAGTCTAAAAAGTATTAATAAATAATATTTTAAGTTTTATAAATAAAATAAAATGATGATTTAATTTACAAAGTAGGCTCACATTGTAATAATACTTTTTCAGAAAAAGATACTTTTTGTATTAAGATACATATGGGGATGAGAATGGGCTACAATGTAGTACAGAGTACGGAATCGGTAGGTACCACCTAACTAGTAGTCCTTGCCAATTTTCAATTAGCATCCGAAGTATGACTTTTTTCCCCAAGTATACTTTATTCTTATTTTTTTTTCTATGTGTAACAATTCAAATCACACACTGCGTACATTTGAAAAGTACGACTGTCCGTCTTGTACCGCTTACCCCATTGTAGCCCATTGTGTCCCTAGATACTGCCTATGACTGCGTACGTATACATACCCAATGAAACTCAATCTCCGTTTGTCACTACTTATATTTTTTTTTTTATTAATTTTTTTTTATTCTTGAAATCCGTTAACACGCTACGTACACTCTCCTACTGTCTGAACGCTCGGAACGTATTTGATACAAATTTTTGTAAGCATTGCAAACTCTTACATCATTTATTGTACAAATATAGAGCTCGTTTTGCATTGTTAAATTCAAAAACGTTCCGAAAGTGGTAAAATTCAAGTAAAAATTCACATGCTTGTATGGAAACACACCCGAAAAATTTAGTCTACAAACTTGAACCTTTCCACAATAGGTTCACTTTAGTTCCTTCCAGTTTTTAGGTGATCCTTTGTCTCAAAATCAAAATGTTAGTTAAACCTACCACAATCTTTCATTATGCCTAAGATGATATTGATGTATAGTTATATTTCTTGATTCTTTGAGACGAAGGAACAGCTGAACAGAACCTTAAATTGAAAAAGGCCTTAATTGAACCTATTGTAAAAAGGCTCCTACAATGCATTAGTTTCATTTAACCATTCTGCATACACCTTGGACCACAGTTCAGACCGTTCCAGAGCGTACGTATTGTCCATATATACCACTCGCATTATTTGACCACAGCTCTCTCTATCTCTTTCTCTATAATCCATACCATAAATATAAATGTCACATTCTCAACCGGTGGGCGCTTTTCGGGGCGCTCGCTCTCTCTCGTTCTGCTTTGTTCTGTTTCAGTCCCCTCCCAAAGGTGCCACGATCCCTTATCGCCCCAAACCCCAAGTTGGTGGGCCAGTGATCCTGGCTGGTGGGCAAGCCTTCACCATCCAGGGTAATTACGCGGTGCCCGCCCACTCGGACGTAAGTACAGTAATGCCTATGACCGCCGCCCCCGCTGTCGGGACAGCCCCCCTGAACCACCCGCCCTCGCTCAACGGCCAAACTCTACAGACCTCGGCCTTCGCGGCCGCCGCGGCCCACCACCCCTCCTCACCCTTTGCCGCTTCACCACACCACGGGCATCATCCCCTACTGCCCGCCCACCTAGCCGCCGCCGCCGCTGCCAACCACCACCACCACCACCACCCCCACCACCACCATCATCCTCTACACCCGAGCTCCCTACACGCCAGCGTGGCAGGCCTCGCCGACCCCCTGCTGAAGAGTGGACACTTGCAGGCAGCCCTCCCGCCCGCACACCTCGTGGCAGACGCCGTAAGTCTTTTGTTTTTCGTGACCTCCAAAACGAGATCCAAACCCCCCAACCCCTCTCTGATAAATCTCTTTCTCTCTCTCTCACTCTCTTATCAAGATCCATGGCCACCTCCCTGGCCCCTTACCGCCCCCAGCCTCTATCACGTTGTTATCACCTAGATATATGACACCAACTACCAGTCTGGAGAAACGTCTGCGTACATGTCCAGCAGCAGCAGCAGCACCTGTTGCGAGTAGCTGCTCGTGGACGTTATCGGCACGGCCTCGCCACGCTGCTAGCGTCCATGCCGTCTGGAATGAACCGGACTTTCTCCCCCCTCTCTCTCCTCTCTCTCCCCCCTTTCTGTATTACCGCCTCGAACCACTTCGAACCTGTTTCTTTCTCTTTTTCTCGCTTTTTTGATTCGTTTTCAATATACTTTCTCACTTGGGTATACGCATTGTTTGTTAATGGTACCTTCTTTATTTTCATTTTTCAACAATCAAAAGTCGGCAAACGTCAATCCAAATTATTCTCGGCCTGCCCGTTTATTTTACCCCTGAAACTCCCCTCGACTTTTGTTTCGTTCTATTATAATCGAGAGCCACCACTCGACGTATTGAAGATAAGCGGCAGCTCTTGACGAAAAAAAAATCCGATTCTAAACACACACACACACACGCACACGCACACGCACACGCACACACACATTGAATTCTCAATTCCCCGATAAAGTCAATCGGCCATTCTCCAACATCCAACCAGTCCACTCTATCTTCAATACGTTGGTCGACTATCGCGTTCTGGAAATCGATTTTATCGCGCGATAACACGCCGGCTGCTGATGGCCGCTTGATGGACCATGCTGTCTCGAGGACGAAGAAGAGAAGGAAACACTCTCACCGTCTTTCTCTCCCATATGTTTACTCTCCGATTTCCAGCCCTGATTAGACCCCCAAACACCGTATCTCTCCACTCAACCCCCCCCCCCTGTCCACGTTCCAGGCTAGTATATATATCTGTTCTATCCACCCCCTGACCCCCTCCCCAGCCACCTACAACCCCATGTGCTAAGGCAAAAACCCAGTATAGTCTGGCTTTGACATTTTTTTTACTCTATCTCTATTCCTCTCTTTCTTCTTCTTTCCGCTTTCTCGCCTATATTATATTTTATGTACGCGCGAGACTACCCCGTAGAGCACACAACCCCCTGTTCTCTTTCTCTGTATCTTTCAACTCTCTCTGTATACCCGTCTCTATCTGCATTTCTTCTCTTCTCTTTTTGGAATGCGTATATGTGTCCTATCTCTATTCTCTATCTCAATCTCTCTCCCCTCTCTCTCTCTCTCTCTCTCTCTCTCTCTCTCTCTCTCAGAGACGCACGAGGATGCATTCTTTTTCCGTCGAGAGATATACGACAGCTGTCGCGCGATGGGAGGATGACATTTATTTTTCGCCGCGGTAGAGTTATTTGTTCACGTGGCGAGTTTCAATTTTGCGCCTGCGAAGAGTAATCGTCTGGCTGGGGTATTATGACGTCAATGTCGCCGCACTCGCGCGTATTTACACGATTGTTATAAAATAAATTCGTCGAAGCTAACTGCACTGATGTGAAGCGCGTTCTTTTATCGCTTTTCTTGAAATAGAACGCGTATATATACATATATTCGTTGCTGTGCACATTGTCGAACTCTGTATGTTCTGCCGTGTGCTTCGATTTGTCGTGCGAAAACGTATTTGCAATACAAAGAAAATTCGTCGCGGGATGGTAATTGCCTATCGAAGCGAATGTAAACGGACGATTTTTTTTTTAAATATTGTTCTTATCGAGTAAAAAGTTCGCAGAAATTTTGCTCCTTCTCTTAAAACGTAGTTGAGCGCGCGCAGAGAAGAAAAATTCATTCGAGCGACGGAAAACCCATGCGCCTCGGACGTCAAGGGCCGCTTTTGCTCTTGCTTTGCTTTTGCACGCTTTTCCGCATGTACATGTGAGAACACTACGTTTTTTTCTATTTTTTTTTAATGTATATATACATATGCATATAGGAAACCTCTTAACGTCGTATTCCTTTTTTCTCTCTTTCTCTCGTTCTCTTTCTTTCGTTGCCGTGTAATAATTCTGTATTTCCACGGAGTACCAAAAATATTGTTTAAGCGATGCATCTTGTTTGCGTTTACAAAATGCATATACATATACACAAATCCGAGTAAAAGATGATCAAAAATCGACGAAAAGAAAAGATAGATAGTTAATTAACGAGGAGGCAAGATGAGCCTAATGCAAAATCAATTAAACGCATATAGAGGAGGCGATTGATTAATGTAGAATACATATTGGGGGCACACCGATCGCGCGAGACGAGCCTCTCCCGTCTCTCTCTCTCACTCTCTCACTCTTACTCATCCTATATACATACATGTATATGCACACGTCGGTGCTGCAGAGAGTCGATATACGTACCCCGCGTGCATCGTGTCTCTCTCTCTCGCGCTCTCTCTATCTCTCTCTCTCTCTCTCTCTCTCTCTCTCTCTCTCTCTCTCCTCTATGGGCACGTATAAATATATGAATGTGTATAGATAACTTATTGACAGGCGCTGGAAAAGTGGAGCAGCGGCGCTGATAAATGAATGCGATTGAAGTTTCGAACTGCGAGGCTGGGTGGGAAAAATATCGTACTGTCTCTCGCACCACGCGCGGATGGCTTTTCGAGTGAGCGACGAGAAGGTGTACGTTTGTGTGTGTGTGTGTGTGAAAACGGAAGAGCGGAGAGTGACGTTCAAAAGGAATTGTGAGAGAATATACGCGCGAAAGACGCGTGCAATGGAGTGCGTGACGCGTACGTCCGAGATTCAAATGAAAAAAAATATAAAAAAGAATGAGAGATGAGCCTTGAAATCGACGTCGACAAAAAGTTAGTTTAGACCAAACTCCGATGAATATGCGCGCGCGCGCAGCAAATTTTTTTTTTCCTTTTTTAATGAAAATGTTGAATATAATGCAATAATAAACTGTAACATAAAAAATTTAATATCCTCCATTTTTCGGATAAAGAGCCTCGTAAAAGTGCGGTGGCTTTTATTTCGTCCTCGCGCTCTCTCCATTAAATTAATTACATTTTACACGTTTTAATAACTTGAAAGGCTTCACATAGCAGCAGCAGGAGTCCAGCGGTCCACGCGTGCAGGTTTTTAGTTAATTAAACAATGCTCCTGCGTAATTAATTAAACAATACCTATTTTCATCATTCACCTCTGCCATTGTTTGCGTAAAAATCGCCCGACGATAAAATTGTCCCCCTTCCGTCGCGCAACGAGCTAGCTTATTACTTTACATTTTAATCACGGCTCGAGAAGAGGCAGAAGATGCTTTCGGCTTTTCGGCGCGCGTGGGTCGATATTGCCAGAAGAGTATCTCGCGAAGTAGGTCTTTGCACGTGCGAAAATTTTTCTTCTTTTTTTCCTCTTTTATATCACGACGAGCTGGAGCTGGGCGCGATCGATTTTCGCCTCACTCTCTCGACCCGGAATTTTTCGCCTAGCTCATCGGATTCCGGCAAACAATGCCACCAGCGACGTCGCGCTGCGCTCTGTGGCGAGATTTTTTTCGATGAGTCGCGCGTTTTGCGCGTGAAAAGGAGACGCGCTCGACACGTCAGCGGCGAATTTAATTTACTACCCGGTGCCGTTGATCGCGAATTTTGTCCACTACTCTCGCTCTCGGTAAAGGCGTATTCCCCTGGAATTTATCGATTGTTTGATTTTCAATAGCGCGAGCAGCCTTTTCTTACGAAAAATATTCGGATAATTAAAATTCTCGGTGCGAGTATATATTTCGAGGCGGATGATAATTTTTCCTAATCTCGCATGATCTGGGGGTCGTTACAACGCAAACATCGTAAATCCTATGATCCCGCGACACGTCAAAACAACAATCCCCCCCTCATCCGTAGGTTAATCTCTCGCGAGCGCTAAGCAAACGTAAATACCGAAATACCCGGAGGAATCGTGGAGAGCAGTTCCGTCAACGCGAGTTAATTCGTGCGCAAACACGCACGGTCTCTCTCGCTAATTAGCGACGCTTTTTACTCGGCACAATACGTGTACATATACGCTTGTACACACGCTCTCGTAGGGGCAGAAAATCGCGTCTATTCCCGCGATAAAATTTCTCGCGAGCGAATTACGCCGGGGCTTATTCAAATGCTGCGTCGCGCGCATATGAATGAAAGATCGAAGGAGCCGAGGAGAAGAAAGTCTGCGCGCTGCGCCGGCCGGATAGTTCTCCGGTCTTTGATTCGCAATCCCATTAGCATAGTTATATTCATCTCCCGTGCGCTCTCTCTCACTCTCTTCCTCGTCCTACTCCTCCTCTCGGCGACGCGCTCGAGTGGAGCGCGATACCGTTTTCATTTGCATCTTCCTTCTCTCGGAGAGGCAGCGCGCGGAATTATCGAGGGGGCGCTACCTACTCTATTTCAATTGCTCTCTCTCTCGCTCGCTCTTTTTCTCTCTCGCGAGCGAGCGAGCGATCGATTTCCACTGTGCAACGTCAGACGCACGCTTATTTTCTCTGCGAGAGTGTTTAAAAAGCCGACCTGTTCGATTTCCCTAAGAGGGAATGTATATATATGGAGAGGGGGAGGAGGGGACAAACTACTTTCGCGCGAAACTACTGCTGCGCGCTGGCACTGCTTCTTGTATTGTCGCCTTCTCTCATTAACCGCTTCTCTGTCTGTCTCTCTGACTCTCACGACTTGGAAAACTTTATAATTACAGTAAGGGAGTTTAATTAAAAAAAGAAGGAGGAGGAGAGAAATAATCTCTGCGCGAAGGTGGCGGTTACGAGCGATAATATGTGTTGTAATTGTCTTTGTTGGCGTGGTGGTGGTAGTGGTAACGGTGATGGTGATGGGGATCGATTCGTTTAGATTGGTCGCCGGGGTCGTCGCGCGGAAAAACGATAATAATATACACACAGCGTTGTAAAGAATGCATGCGTGGCACGAGAAAAGGTAGATTTAGGTCACTACATGCGCTTATTCATTAATTCTCTTTCTCTCTCTTCTTCCTGTTTCTATCTTCCTCACTCTCTTTCCCTCTTTCTGTCTTTCTATCCACCCTCACATTTATGACTTTTTCTCTTTTTCTGTCTGTCTCTCTACTCCATTTTCGTCTTTCTCTATTATACTGTCTGCGTTGAACCCCGTCTCTCTTTTTCCTTCTTTCTCTCTGTCTCTCCAGCTCTGCTATGCCATGGTACGAAGGCTTGAAAATGCTTGAAATCACTCGGAAACGTCACTTGGAAAAAAGAGTACCTTTTTTCTCTCTTTTTCTCTAACTATTTTTTGGCATTTTTCGAGGAAATATTCATGGTATTCTCTAATATCTTCGTATAAATTTTTAACCGTAAATGAAGGGAATGCTTTCAGTAATTTTTAGTTACCATGGACTTTTTAACAAACTTAGCAAAAGTTTCTAAAAAGCCAGGTTAACTAGAGTATCTTTTATCCGCATAATGACTTATTTTATGAATAAGAATACAAAGAATATTCATTTATAAAAAATTGAATATTTTTTTCTTTTATTATTTTTATCAATTTTTCTTCGTGGCTGTATACTTACCTATAAAATAGATTGATGATATATAAATCTCTGGGAACGATTTGTTTTTAGTCTGGTAAAACATTTTTCCGAGTGTCATTCTTACATTATACTTAGCGTTTTGCAGCTTACTTGACATAATGCTTTTCTTCCCCTCATATTTTTCTATTTTGTTAGTCTGACGTTTCAGTTACAAGTATAAGGTGTATGAAAGTAATTTATTTTGTATTTCACAATTATTGCGATAACATAAAAAAGTTTTCTTATATCAATTTTTCAAAATTAAAAATTATTTAAGAATAAAAATTTTTAAATTTAATTCATGCACCTCATTACACTAAAAGAACATTAGATGATAAGCGATTTTTAGTCCGATTATGTCACATTCGATCCCACGAATGATTACTAGTTACCCTTACATCATATATATATATATAAAGTTAGACAAGAGTTTAAAATTGAAATCTCGTTTTTCCTCATTCTGTCATCACGAAGACGACACTTCATTATTTGTTTTGAAACAAGAACAAGAAAAAAAACTGTTGCTTTTTTACTATTCTTTTATTTATATCCCTCATTTTTCACCTTTTTTATTCAAAAGCTTGCCTCGAAAATACGCTTTCTAGATTTTTCTCATTCCGGAGCTCTCAAAATGTCTATGATCTCTTTTCTCTCTGTTAACCTATACATTTATAACTCTTATATACTGTTTTTTATTTTTTATACAATCTCCTCTCTCTCTCTCTCTCTCTCTCTCTCTCTCTCTCTCTCTCTCTCTCTCTCTCTCTCTCTTTCTGCTTTTTTCTACCGCTATCAGTGAATTTTTTCAATACCCCTGTTACGATTACATATAGTCTCTCATAGAGTAGCACATGACTCTCAGCTTAATTTTTATAGCTGCTACGAGTTATACGTTTAGCGAGGAGTTTGCGCGAGGGTGGGCTGCCCTTGGACAGCATTTTTATTTATTTTTATGTCACCCCCACATTTTTAATTTCATGTTTTAATTTTTGTATTTGGTTTTAAGTTTACATCACCGTTATATTATAAAATGTGTAACTACAACATTTTCATTATTAATATCATATTACATACTATTTAAAAATCGTATACATTCATAACGTTAAGATTCGATACAATAAAAACGTTGTAGTTACTTAAATTTTTTTTATTAGTTAACCGTAGATGAATTTTTTTTAAAGTGCCACGTAAAACTAGTTTTCAGTGTAGGAAATTGAAACACCAGACAATTTAAAGTTTCATTTTTTTTATTTTGTTAAAAAAGCGACGATAAAGGTCACCAAATCGCCGCTATTATCATTCATCCCTCTCAATTTTTTCCCTTTCGTTCATCGACATACATCGAAATACTCGATCATCCGCGACCAGCGCGATTAAGGTTCATGCATGGATGAATCTTCTAGTTGTAGAACCAATTAGTTGTTTAAACGTAGAACTAGGAAGCAAATCAATATTCGCATCCGCCAGTCGATTAATTGCAATTTAACGAACACATAAAACGCGTGCAAATGAAATTCTAGTCTATTCACTGAAAGTCAGCATTGAACAACTGCCTCGAGTCGGGATGTCACTTCTGCGCTGCTTCCGCGTCATCTAATAAAACTTTTTGCCAGACCTGAGCGCGGAACCGCGAGCAATCGCAGGTAATCGATGCCCACGCCACACAGCCTGAGACGAAAATACGTGTATAACGCTCGCGGCCAAAGTGCCATCTTCGTCGTCTCTCTCTCTTCTCTCTCTCTCAGGGAGATCGATACTTGACTCCGCGACTTCTCACGTGGGCGCGCGCGCGCACGCCGAAAACGAAAGAACGTGCATTAATAATTCGGCGAGGTAGCACCAGCCGGCGAAATTGTAGCAGGCGCGCGTGCGAGGCGCCCCCTTCCGAATGATCGATAGCCCACTTTTAAGCGGTTAGGGAAGGGGGGTGGGGGGTGGCGTGTATTTCAAACTCGATTTGCCGACGTGCCATTAACGGAGATGGGAGCGCTCACGACTGCGAATTATTCAAGAAATTCGCGCCGCGTGTAAACCATTTAGCGCTCGAGTGCACAGAGAGAGAGCTGTGTGTACACCGCGACGACGGGTTTTTGATTGGTTGCAGCACAAGCAGCGCGCGCAGGTGATAAGCGTTGTTTGGCCGCGACGCCGCTCGTGGCGACGCGCTAGAGTAATAATCCTGATCTGTGTAGCTTTTACGCGATAATTATCGTCGGGTTTATTCGGCTCACACGTTAATAGTTGAGCGCAACGGCACGTATCTCCATGGTTGCATTAAAGCTCATAGCAGGTAAATAAGAAATACGAACTGCGAGATTGAAAATTAAGGCGAGGAAAGTTTCCCAGAGCGAGTAGTTGATTTTATCGCCCTATTATATTTCACGCCACGCCAATAAGGGGCAAATAAAATAAAGCGAAAAGAAGTAGAAGAAGAAGAACCCGGACGCGGCGGTAGTAGGAGCCGCACAAGTTTAATGGGACGTTACTACTGCGAGCGCGCAGCCTGCAAAGTACTTTTGTGTTGTTATATGCGCCGAGGCGAAAGTTCGCTCCCGTGGCGGGAATGGAAATGGGAGGAATTGACGTCGATAAAACAGATTCCCGTATACGATACCGTGTAAAACTCGTGGCGCGACACGTCGCGACCGTAAAACACGCGCGACTTCTAAACGTTTCGGGTTCTTATATACATAGTCACACGCAGAAAGGAGGTATCGCTATAAGCAAAATGAGAAGGATGGAAATGGGAGAGAAGGAAGGAATACCGTGCCTATGATATATCTAGGTAGTTGTCTTGGTGTTTCCGCGTCTACACTTAAATATTATACACACGTACTTACTTTGTTATTGATGCTCGTGTATAGTGTGCCCATCCAACCCCTTTGACACATCCCGTACACGCAGTTATGTATACGACGATGACTATATTTGTATTATCCCCGCAATGACATACACACGTATATATTACACACTTCCCGCGTTAACGCACAAAATACGTACACGATAAATACTATATCTCGCAAGAGACTTTACCGCGTAGAAGTCGTCGTATCATCGAATACCCAGCTTCCGCACTCATCGTCAATTGCGTCCCGTTTGTTTTCCTCCTTGTTACAGATGGGCAAACTAGGCAGCAGTCCCCTGGCCGGACTGGCCGCCCTTGGCTTGGGCGGTCTTGCGGCGCCAGCTAACACCGGAGGTCTCAACCCAGCAGGTAATTTCCCAATCTCCGACAAGCCAGCCCAATGGCAATTTCCCCTGGCTGCAGAGTGAGAGGCCGGGGAAATTGCCGACATCATTGTATGCGGGAATATGCGGGGAGGAAGATTGCGATTTTATTAAAATGGGATGTTCTTTTTTTTTACTGAGGGCTTTGGGCATGGTTTATTTAAGTAGAATACGAGAACATTCGAGTAGGTAAGCGTGTCGATTTCTGTGGCATGGATAAGCAGTCATTTGTGACGATCTTTAATTCAAGACTGAAGTTATCCTTGTACGTAAAAATACTTTTATCGAGAACTTGAGCGTGATATATCCTATACAATAATGAAATTGAGAATATGTCATTTGTACATAATCGTGCCGGTAACGGAATATTATGTCCGTATTTCTGCGGAAATGGTTTTCTTATACCTGCAATAGCTTGTTCAATAAACATGAATGTATTTACAGACACTGTTATATCTTATTTCATACTAAAACGGCCAGTAAAATATCCACAGAAATCGGTACTTTTTCCTCAAATTGAACAATGTTCGTGCCAGAAAGAAAATAAAAGATGGAGCATTTTCGTACTTCGCGTCGAGAACGATAACAACGAATGAAGCAGTTAAAGTGTTAATTTTATAATTCTTATAATCCGCCTAAATTTTATAGCCGCGTGCCAGTGATGTTTTTTCTTTCCTCTGTATATGCAAGTAGCCGAGTTTGAAAGTTTGAAATTTCCTCGAATAAAATGTCTCGACGAGCGTTCTGGAAAATCCTTTAACAGTTGGCTCGGCCGGAGAGTAATCTCTTGAGGGTGGGAAAGGAGATAACGACTTAAGAGTTTCAAACTCCATCAAATTAAGGCCTTGAACTTTTTAACGATTTTCCGTGTTTGTTGGCAGAAATGTAAAAACTCGCGCGCGGTGCATTAAATCCCATTCGCATTTACGCTCGCGACTTATCGCCACCTTTATTCATTTAATCATATCACGCGCGAGCGCGCCTCTCGACATCCATTATTATATTTCTCAATGTGTAATTTTCAAAAATACTTGAATATCGCGTGTATATACGTGTCGTGCGTGGATTTTCTGGGACAAAGACGCGCGACGCGAGAAGTCTCGACTGTGTCTTGGACGCGATATTAATCTTAACAAACTCCTTTTTGCAATGGAAGCAGCATTGGCAGCACTGGCGGGCAGTCAGCTCCGCACGAATAACACGAACCGGCAGCAGCCCGCAGCCAACAATCAGACGCACGAGATGACGGTACCGAACGAGCTGATCGGCTGCATCATCGGCAAGGGCGGCACCAAGATCGCCGAGATCCGCCAGATCTCCGGTGCGATGATACGCATCAGCAACTGCGAGGAGCGCGAGGGTGGACCGACGGATCGCACCATCACCATTACTGGCAACCCTGACTCCGTCGCCCTCGCCCAGTATCTCATCAACATGAGGTAAGTCTCGACACGATTTTATAATTGCCAACACATTATTACTCGCGTGTATATAATACATATGCTTTCACGTATACCCGCGTGGGAGGGAAGGTGTTTTGCCCGCGAGTGTGAAAGAGAGTGACGATGGCATTGTGATGGTACGATTCCGGACGTAACATGTCCAAATGGAAAGAGTGAGGAAGAGGTTGAAAGAAAGTGTTGGAAGGCATTGTAAATGTCTGTGTATGTCGGAGTTTGACGTCTTGAGTCCGCCACTCCTCGGCGGAAATGTCGCTAGAGGGTGGAGGATAAAGGAAGGAGGAAGGTGAAATAAGGTAGCAAGTCTCCTTTTTAAAGCGCGGCTACGCCGATAATATTGGCACTGTGAGGGAGAAAAAGTGAGAGAAAGTAGATTCGAGCTATACATTTTTTTCTGACCGACGAGATCATATCGATATTCTACTGAGTCGTCTCTGCAAACCTTTGATCTTCTTAAATGGAAAGATATGCCGCGTCTTCAGTCCCGCAATGACAACGCGCCTTTCTGCATTTATTGAATAATGTTAACGAATAGTCTGAGAGGTGTTGGTCTAATTGCAATTTCGTATGCGCCTCGTCATTGCGACACTGAAGTATACGTCGATTTACGACTTGTATATAAACGTCGTATACTAAAAAGTCAGGTCAATGAATGGATTGATAAGACGTAATATGGGAGGTTATACCCTTGTGATTCCGAATTGAACAGAACAATAAGTGTTGTATGATGAAGATCGGGATGCGTATAATGAGAACATGTGAGAATGTCACGATCATCGGTAAAAGTAGCCACAGCTACAGGACACTGAGAAGACAAAATGGAGCGGCATCAACGATGGAACATCCTAAAAGTCTCAACGATTCTGTTCTTTAATCCCTTTAAATTTCCAGGTCCTGTATACTTCCAGGTCCAGACAAACAATAACCTTCAGAATCCTGCAGACTCAACTCTCCAATACTCGTAACGACATTCTCTCGTCCTCCCAAAAAACATCGGCCTGGCACCACCGCTCCTTTATCTCATTACGAGATGATGAAGATCTGTCCAGATCGAAAGTAACGTCGTACTTTTTGGAAAACTGACGCATTAACAATGAATATTCGAGTCATTGAAAAAAGTTAGATTTCTTAAAAGGTGCGGGTTACTTTCGATCGCCATACATTCTTATTTCCTTATTCCGTAGGATAATCATTCATTGAGGACGAAGAATCCCATTGGTCCTTGGCAGCGCATACATCCTTTCCCAGGACAACACTCGGAGACAAAAGTTTTTTAGTTTATTTTACACATGAGACCGTTACGGCCACTTAAATGAATTTAACACTTACTGAAACCTTTTTTTCAACGTACGCCAATTCTTTTATTTGAATAATTTTTTTTTTTTTCATCCAAACATCGACAAGTTACCGAATATCCTTGTATTCTTTTATCTCGCATACATAATCCTTTCTATGAGCTGAATGATTTTTTCTCCGAGTTAAGTGGATCATTATTATACAACAAAATGTTCCAAAGCCGAGGGGCTCTCCTGCTTATTGTCCTTTATTCACGCATTTGTTGTGTTAAGTATAGATTACATTAATACTACTTACTTATTATTATGAATTCCTTCAGTGATTTAAACACTGAACGCGTGCAACATGCTTAATTAAAAAAATGAAACCAAGCAAAGTTTCCCTTTGCGCAGACAACGGAGGCCTCTCCACTTTGATGCTTATTTTTCTTTATTTTTTTCTTTATAACAACGTCATTTCAACGCTTGTTCATGTCGCACGTCTCGTTTATTAAAGCGTATTCGCAAGCTATTGAGCGCACATCACTCAGCGAATCGTGTACTTAGATATGTATATGCTTTGAATTTGAAAATTTTATTTTGATTTTTTTTTTATATTATACTTTTTCCATGGTAAAAGTAGTTATAGCTAACCAGCATTTTTAAGTTTTAATGTCTATTAAAAAATTTAACGTTATTTAAATTGTTCTATCACGTTGTAGATGGTTTTTCGCATTTTTTACAGCAGATTCGTATGAACCGTGATTCGCAATTTAAATATTATTTTTCTTTCCGTTTTTTGAAATTTATGTTCTGCGATTGTGTGTGACATGATCATGTGATGTACCTTTTTCATCCGTACGGCGATCTTGTCATTAGACAAGATCGTCGTTCAACTAATATATCGTCAGAAACCACCTGTCCATGGATCCGAAAGAGAAATCAAAAACACATGTCCAAGGCATCACCAACCATACGCACCAGTCCACCGCATTACGATTATAATCCATTATATATATTTTATTCCAGCTATCACTCACCTTTATTATTGCATAATATAACCATCGAATAATACCAAAACAAGCCATCATCCCCCCGATATTCTCTATTTATCACAATTTATTGTTACATATTTTATTGTTTTCCCCCCGATGCACTCCATCCAGCGCGACCTGCACTTTCTCCTCCTGGGATATGGTTCTATTCTCTTACTTCCCGATGAAAAATGTACACAAAACAAACATATACGCATCGAATTCATTCTCACAGTCAGATTATTTTCTTTTGCGTCTCCAGTTGACAAAGTGCAGATCGTGTTTTTTTTTTGTTTTTATTTATTTTATTTTCCGCTAAAACAGGGACTTGGTGGCTACCTATTAAATTGGGTATCACAGAAACACATAATCCTTATCTTGGAACTCTGAAGACAACATCAACAACTTACTCTTAGCCAACTTTGTATTTCCTACGTAACATGCGCTTCATAATTTTCATTATGCTGTTGTTCAACAAAACAATACATTGCAGTAATTAGAATGTTTATATCAGCTTAACGCAATTTTAAGTATGGAAATACGATGAACCATGTTCCTGTTTATTTTTATTTTTTAGTTGTTCAATTTTCTAAGGCATTGAGCTACTTTTTAGTGGTTAAGACGTAGTGTTCAGTACAAACATTACTTAATACTACGTCTTATCCACAAAACTTATTAAGCCCCATATCCATTTAATTACTCTAATTTTTAGTTTTCACTAATTCTCTATCTTTCTCTTTAGTAAATTATGCAAAATCTTCAACCATCTTATACCTTACTTCTAAATTCTCTCTTATCATTTAAGTGGCCTACCCAATATGCTACCATTGCACACATTTCAAAGCTTATATTGTTTTGGGGGCTACCTAATCATTCAAATTTAAGCATTACGGATCATATTGGGTAGGCCATGCTTTCTGTATTCTTCTATATTACTATTTTCTTGAAACTTATCCTTCTCTTCCATCAAGTATTATCTCGTCACTAAACATAATATTTTGCTTTCAATCTTTATCTTTAGTAATACAAGTAATTAAAGAATTATTTTATATACAATTTGATATCACTATAATGTAAAAATTGAATAACATTTTGACGAATCCCAAATAGAAAAAAATTATTTCAGCCCTCACTACGATAACCCAAGTATCCACACCTCCAATCCACGTTATACAAATCTTCTTAATTTAACCTGCATTAATCATTGGACAGTCACAGAAGCAAACCCATAATAACGTACGTCTCGCGTCGCGGCAATACTTGGTTTATCATCGCGACGGCTGACGTGATTCTTTTCGACCTCTCTTATAACCATCAGAATTATTTACATACTAAAAAAAAGAAAGAAAAAAAAAATATATCCTTGAAAAACAATCCTGAAACCTCTCTGACCGTATTATCTGTTGTCTTGTTCCCCAGTGTCGAATTGCAGAAAGCTAACCTAGAGGCCCAAAATACCCAAACCCCTGGCGGCGGCACGACACCCGGTGGGGGGTCCGGTGCTACCTCCCCCTCTAACAACTCTACCAATGCCTCTCCCTTGGCCAGCGCCATCCCACTGGCTCAGCTGTTGAGCAAGCCGGGCGCCCTCAACGCCCTCTCCAGTCTCACCGCCCTCGGCGGCCTCACGGAGCTTTTAGGGGGCGGTGCAGGCGCCGCAGCCACGGCTATGCCGGTCCAGACGACGGGTGTTCACCGCTCGCACAAGCCCTTCACACCACGACTGAGGAGTCCCAGCGCACCGGGCCCCATCGACAGCGGCAAGTTCAAGTCCGAGCGCGCCAAGTACAATCCATACTGAGTGGGAGCGCTGGCATCGTTATCGCCGCAAGGAGGACAGGAGCAGCAGCAACAACAACAACAACAACAGCAACAAACGATGGCCGGTTGAGTAGTGGGCGGCGTGGCTAGCTCTTAGTCGGTGTCTCAATCCTCGAATCATGGGTTTTTTTTCTCGTCTCTTCTTTTTCGATACATTGTACACCCTATTTTGTTCTCCTTTTTGTAAAGATTTTTTTTTAGAATTTTTTTTCGTATGTGTTTATACGTCATTTGATTGATAGGTTGAAATGTTATTTTTGTAAGCCGCATTTTTTCGGAACAATTGGTGGAACACAATCGTGCGCTAATTCACAGTGAAACTGTAGGCGTAATGCTTACAGCTGTAATGATGTTCTTATAAATGTCTAATATAGCGGTAGTCTTAGCTTTTCTATAGAGAATCGTGCCAAAAAGTAATCATTCACTTTCATTATCTGCTATGGGATTTTTTTTATTTTTGTTCAATCAACGAAGTAAAAATTTTATTAATATTTAGAGCTTTGATCAGGTCTAACGAGGAATTAACGATATCAGATGGAGACACCGACTGTAAGGACACTTTTGTAATTGAATGTTGGAAAGAAAGTACAAGAGAAGTCGCAGACGTACAATCGATCGGTATCCTATCTTTTTTACAATTATTTCATAGGAAATTATGAATAAGACAGACAGCTTTACCAAATCTTGCGTTTACGCATTGCGGCTTCTCGTGGAATGGTGTTTGTCAGAATTTTTTTATATCACATATACACGTACATTCGTAGGAATGTAACGTCGCGATTTCTATTTGTAAGATCGACGATTTTCAATCAAGTCTTTTCTAGCGTGTAGCCATTTAATCCCAACTATATTACTGTGTAATCTTTTTTTGAGTAACATTTTTTCCCCTACTTGTGATAAGAGATAACAACAATTTTTTCTTCTTTCTTTATTGATGTGCGTGTGGATAGACTGTAAGCGAAGGGGTGTAAGAGAAATCGCGTGGATGGAAGAATGAAGTGACGAATGAAGCAAAGCGAAAGTAAGTAGAGACGAGAGAAATTTTTGTTTGGTACATAAGCGTATGTACTCAGAAATTGGGATGAACTTTATACATTAATTATACAATTCTGTTTAGTCGCGTAAGTCAAAGTCATAATCATGTAATTGTTACGGACGATTCCGGATATAAAACTATTCAAAGAAAGAAGAAAAATAAATCGAGGTGTAGAGCTTAATGTCGCACGAGAAATGATAAAATAGATTCAGTGGAGAAAAAATAGAGCTTAGCCTCCTAATCTTAGAAAACTTTTTCTGGTACTTGTATTAATAATCATTACTACAATACATAATACTTATATGTATACATATATATATATATAGGTATCTATTCTAGGATTATAACATTATCAATAAAATTATAAGACTAGAATTAGAGAATTCGTGTCTGCGTTTGTTGCAAGTTCAGCGTGCGAACAGCATTTTATTTTTGTCCTTTCTTGATGTTTTTTTCTTTCTTAACTGTGTACACCTTTAGATTAGCTACCGAACAGAGGAATTGAACGGAAAAGCAGAATCAATCTAAAAAGTGTTAACATTCCTCGATATATTTTGAGAATCTAGAAAATGTCATCAGATTCAATGCAAAAAATGAATCAGCGAAGTACATTAATTTTGTAAAGATGTTTTTTCGATCCCCGTGCGCCTAATCAGTCATTCGATTCTTTCTTTCTTAATTTTAAAATTTTTACTAATTATACGAGAAAAGTGTCATAAGAATAATATTTTCGATACATTGTATTTTGTTACTTATGAATATGTCGTATTTTACTCGCGAAGCTAATGAGCAAAAAGCATTAATTTGTATACTTTCCTTTCGTTGTAACGACAATAAAGGATAACTTCTTTTTTTTCTGTAATGCGTAAGGAACGATAATGAGAGAGAAAGAGCGAGCGATCAAGCGAGCTTTGGATTATGTTATATGAGCGACGGAGTGAAAGATGTTAAAGTGCGGAGGACAATTAGTACGTAGAAGTCGCGCTGAATTTCCATCGGATATTAATTAACGTCGATTGTGTGTTTAACAATTGATTGGCTACTCTGTATCATCTTTCTGAATAAAGAGCTAGGCGTGTTTAATACGAAAAATAAAAGCAGTTGTTAAAACTCTTCTAGCCTTCCTCCAAACTCAAAGCTGTTATGTTTCGTTGTACTAAATAATTATTAAAATAATCTACTTCTTCTATATAATAAGCAATTAAAATGATGTTTATTGAATAAATGAAACAAGCAGCTTCGATTTTTTTTTATATTTACTAGTCTGTAAGTTGTTTATTTGCTTATAAATTTAAGATCAAAAAGGTAGATTTAAAAAACATAATTTTATGGCGATTGCTCGAAAACGAGAGCTAATGCAAAAAGCGAGCCAAAGTGATGATGATGATGGAGTGAGACGATGATGATGATATTAAAGAGAGAAAAAGTGAGAAGGAAAGGTTAAGTGAGAGAGAACGAAAGAGAAGATGTATCCACACCATCCAACCAACTTGACCCAGGCTCCTGCCCGTCTTCGGTAAGCACCATCCGTTCCTCTTTAGTCCTCTTAATCTACTGATCCCGCTCAACCGTATTTTTTCTCTGGCAAAGACCGTGTCTCTCTATCTTTCGTCTTGTGTCACGGATCGTGGAAAATACGAAAAAAATAATACGAAAATAGAAAAAATAAACGGATCTCATTTGTAAGAAAAAAGACACGGTTTCTCCCGTTAGTTGTACTTCACACACTGAATGCACTGTCACTTTAAGCGTTTTTCTGAAACAAAAAAAAAATAAATAAAAAAATCAAAGTACATTTGTTATATATATATATATATTTATATCTTTATTCTTTTCCTCGGAACCTTCTATTCTTTTACACCGTGTATATATATATATATATATTCGCGTCGATGCTGTCTGTATAAGGGTGATCTTTCATTGAGACGTTTAAATTATTTCTGGCATGCCGTGAATTCTCTGATTAATACAGAGCATTTCTTTTTTTTTCTTAAGAATCAATTTTTCAACCTTTTTTCGACAAAGAGAATTCATCTGTCTGTTATATTCATTATTGCTCGTAAACAATATCGATTGAGATAAAATCTTTTCATTATTTCCGTGTAATAATATGCATTGTACTTTCAACCTGGCTCAATTTAACGGAGAAAGTATATAGATTGAACGATTCTTTGCAAAGATGTCGTTTAGGTGATTTGTTTTGTCAAGGTGTATGGGTGCATCATGCTTGTTTGTAAAGAATTACTCTTTTATGTATTCCTCTTGATTGGTTAACTGTGTCATAAAACTATAGTGCACGAAACATACATTTTATCTGTTACAGTTCTCTTTTTCGAAATCAGGGTGAATACGTTGACAATCGACCTCATCAAAATACTCAAAAGAATTTCTCAAATTCAATTTCAGACTAAGTCGCGTCGATTGTCGACGTATCAACACTCGTATAACGGACGAGGTCACAAAAGACCAATAAAAAAAAAAAGAAAGCCACGATTGACGATATAAACATGCTTCTATTATACTTGCATCGATAAATCGATATACTTATGTAACTGTAATAAATTTCGACAGCCAAGGAAAAGAGAGCCCCGATAATTGACGTCGGCGTTATCTGTTGCAGGATATCGCTCGAGACGGGCATGGCGATACCAGCGTTTCAGTACATAACGCCGAACCACATCGTCAAGTCGCCAATCCACTAGGATGTCAGAGCGCGCTACCTGAGCCGCGGCGTCTCGACGTCAGCAGCAGCAGCAGAAGCCGCTGCCGTCAACGGCGACGACGACGACGATGACGACTACTACGAAGATGTTGACGTTGACGCGCGGCGCGTCATTTTCTATTGGTCGGCACGAGAACACGAGGCTAGGAGGGTCGAATGGGTGGGCTGTTAGAATGATGAGGCAGAGAATGTGGATATAAGGACACGTGCGCGCGCGCGCGAGGCAGAGCGAGAGAGGAAGAGAGAGAGAGAGAGAGAGAGAGAGAGAGAGAGAGAGAGAGAGAGAGAGAGAGAGAGAGATATGTAATAGTAGTAGCGTGCATGCGCCGCGGGGACTGGGCCACGACATGTGTTCAAGCGGCTCGCTCGGAGAACGATTGCGTATAGAGAGATTCTTTTGCGGAGAGGGAATTTGTTCACACGAAACACACAAGTACATTATATACGTGTACACACATACATAAGTAGCCACACAAACATAAAAGGAGGAGGAGGAAAAGGGGGGGGGGGAGAGAGAGAGGAGAAAAGGGGGAGGGGGGGATAGCGCGAGAGGAGAGAGAGAGAGAGAGAGAGAGAGAGAGAGAGAGAGAGAGAGAGAGAGAGAGAGAAGGCTGCTGCGTGATGGAAGTAGGATTTCCGTCGAGTGCAGTGCGAACGAGTAGGCGTTAGACTACCGGGGGAACTTATTATTATTGTGAAGTAAAAAAAATAAACACTTGAGTGTACAAAACTGTACAAAAGAATTTAAAATGCAAAAAGAGTTAAGTAAACGATGATGAAAGGGAGGAGAGGAAAGAAGGTGTCGAGAGAGAAAAAGAGAGAGAAGAACCTTTTGATGACAAAAAAGGGGTCGAATAAGACAAAAAAAAAGAATAAACAAAATAATAAGATTAAATGAAACACACACATTAGCACGCCGCAGCGCCCCAACGCTGCTGCCGATTGGTAAAGGGAACAAGCCAAAGATACGTTAGTTTTCATTTTTATATTTAATAAAGGAATAAAAAAAAATAATAAGACAAAAAAGAAGCTGATCGCTAAGAGGAGTGTAGGAGTAGGTGGAGGAGTCGTGAAGACACGCGACGGCGGCAGATGTGGGACTTGTACAGCACATTGTATTGTTCATTGATCGTCTATATACAAGGAGGGAAAAAAACGTGTGTAACTTCTTTGAGTCCGGTCGTTATATAGCATTTCTTTTTATTATAATCGTACGCCGAGGTGGGCGTACATGTCTTCTCTCTTCTTTTTTTTTTTTTTAAATTCACTATATAATAAATATATATTTATTTGTCCTATATTTATTGTTGATCAACAAAAATCGATCGGGAATTTCGATTTTTTTTTTTTCAAGTACTCGGGTGAGTATTTGCGGTAAGCGCGTTTTAATCGACGATAATAGGTGAAAGGGGCCCTATTTATATAATTCGACGGCAGAGTATAAATTTAATTATATAGCAATTAGGTTAGGCATGTGTACAAAAAGAGTTGTGAGTTTTTTCATTGAATATATTTTATACGAGCGACGCTTGAGCAAAACAAAACATGAGGCGACACACAATAACGCTTTTTATTTTCTTATACGCGAAAATTCGAGTTTTTCGTTTTCGGGTATATATATATGTGTAATCTAAAAAGGGAAAAGAATGATAATTCTAAATTAGGGAAACCGGCGCAGGCATAACGTTTTATCATTGCTAGATGGAATCTCAAAGAGCCAAAAGAAAAAAAAAGAACAAGTAACGTGTCTCGATTTTTTCGAAGTATAAAAGAAAAATGAATACTCAAGTTTTTAACTGAAAAACACGGAGTGATGAAGCGAACTGAAGTCGGCGCGCAGTATAATGTTAGGAAATAAGTGGCTTCTCTTGCGGAGTAAAAAAAAACGCGTAGATGAAAAGAAACAAATGAAATTATAATATGAATTACAGATAAGGATATATTATATACATATGATATATATTTATTATACGATAAAAAAAGAAATTAACTAGATTAACAAACAAAAAAAAAATATTAGCGACGAAGGTGAGATTAAAGAGGCGCGCGTCAAGCTCCCTCCCTCGAGACCCGCGCATGATTTTCTGTTTCTGCATTTCTATATATATTCGTATATATTTGCTTTTTCATTGAAGAAACAATTTTTTCGATGAAGCTGTTCTCATAGGAGGAAATCGGGTTAGAAAAGGCTAGGTAGATCTACTTGCTCTTGTATACTTAAAAAGACAGAAGTTAGGATGACATTGTACACAAGGAAAAAGGATAAATCTTTCATCAAATCGTTTACAATGGAAGTGTCGTTTCTTTGTTTTGCGATGATGATTTTAAGTTTAAAAAAAAAAGAAAAAACACGTTCTGACCGCTCGAATGACCAAATGATACCGAAGAAGTCGAGCGGCGGGAAAAGCAATAATTATTCGAATTTCGCGCCCCTTGGCAATATATCGATAGATTAGCCCCTGGACTGAAATTTACATTTGTAAAGAACATATCCATGAATTCGTGCGCTTCCAGCGTGTGCCAAAGAATATTTTTTCTCTTTAATTTTAATTCCGTTTTTATTATTATTAATTTCGCTTAGAAAGAAAAAGTTTTCGAATGCAATTGAAAAACTTACGTTTTACGGATTATTGCTACGTAACGGTTTATTACGTAGAGAGTTGAGACGTAAAGGAACGAGAATTTAAAGTCTAAATTTACACAAAAAGTGTGTATTTGTTGTTTTACATTGTGTATTATTGCTTACGGATCGTTGTTTTCCAAAAATTAAAACGTCGAGAAAATCCGTTGTAAATATGAAATACTTAGGCATGATTTTTGTATATATAACGACAATGTGTTCATGTTTTCGTTTTCGTGGGCGTATTAGTGAAAAAAATTAAGAGATAGACTTCGTCGCTAGGTGAACAAAAGTTTTCTTCGGTTTCCCCGTTTCTTTCGTACAATTATGTGCTTTTCCATTTTATCCACAAAATAATAAAAGCCCTCGTGGCCGAAAGTATTGAACAATCATCTTCGCTTATTAAAAATAGAGCAAACGCGAGCTACGCGAAGTGCCTTTTTTGTACACACTTGTCATTTGCTTACCACACACCACAGACGCGGGGAAATTCGGAAGTTCGACGGAGGGATTTCGCGTTTGTTCATCTCGCTGCGAACTTTGCGACTTTGTGTTCTTAATTTCTTTGATTCGTGTAATACTTTCGTTGTCGTTCCATTTCGACGCTCAAAAAAGAAAACGTCATTGATTATCGTGACAATAATGATACAGGATAATATATTGTACAAAATTGACATCGTCGAAATTTCTTCATTGTGTTCTATTGGTTTTCTCATTGATGTGAAAAATTGTTATCCGTTCCGCGTACGTTGTTTAAGTGTAATTAAAAAAAATTAAAGTCGAAAGTTAGCCACGTGTACAAAAATCAAGTCATTGATTGTTTTTTTGCTGTAATAACAATTTGTGAAGGTGCGACTTTTTTCTTCCCAATTTCCGTAGCCGACTTCTGCCCTCTCGACGAACAAATGAGCGTATCAGAGAAGCCAAACCACTTGCAAAGTATTAAAGAAGTGAAGAAAAAAAAAGTAATTTAAAGATTAGGTAGGGGGTGTCGCGAGTGGGCAGTAAAGAGAATAAGAGCGAAAGAGTAAGAGGAAAAGAAGCCTCTGGCGATGTAAGAGAGAAAGAAAATAAGTAAACTTAAAATGAAAAAAAAAACAAGAAATAATGAAAAAAATTTAGTGAGAGACGCTGTATGATTGTGTATATCAACAATAAATATTGCTGTGATTAGAATTGATTATAGGTTATTCGTAGTTAAGGCCAACTTTTTAAAGGCGTACATTGCGGAAAACGTAACGTAGGGTTCAAAAGTGTTTCTTCGGGATGCAGCCCAGAGCGAAAAGTCAATTTTTTTACTTTACATACTCTTGTACACGTATATGTTCGATCATTCGCTTCATTTCGATTGTTTCTTTTTTTTTAATCTTTTTTTTTTTTTACTAACGTCGACTCCATTCTTATTTAACGGTAACTTAATTTAGCAGATTAATTATTTATGTAAGGTCGAATCCTTGACAATTAACATTTGGAAAATCATTTTCGTGTATAAACAATAATGAATTAATGAATTTTCGCTCGCGGATCATCCGCTGCGCCGACGCAAGAATTTTCTTGAACTGAAAAGGCGAAAATATATAATGAACATAAATAACGAGAATTAATGAAAAAAAAGTAAGTAAAATTAAACAAAGACAATTTTTTCTGCTACAACATAATCAGAGCGGACCAGATCCCTGCATCGATAACTGAATATATCTCTATATGACTAATTTATAAACTCAAAAAAGGTCGAAAATCACGCTGACGAAACGAAACAAGAAAAAAAATATTATTATTATTATCTATAAAGCGGCTCGTTCGACTTTTTCGACCTCGTTGTACTTAAGGAAAGATCTGAGTGAAGGATTTTTCACTTGAAAGTCTCAGTAAGGGTCTTTCGTAAAATCATTTAGAATACTCGATTGTATCTTTTCCGAGTTAAGTTTGAAAAAGTAAAAAAAATGATAAATGAAAAAATTATTATACACGCGCGCGTCATTATCGACGCGAGGAGACGGGCTGGTGATTTGCCGTTGACGATGACGGATTTATTTTTCGACGATCGATAGATATGAAATCCGCAATTTATGAAGACTGAGTCCCCAAGATATTCTCTATTTTTGCTTAATTCCACAGAGAATTTTATGATAAATGAGATATGAAATATAAATCGTTGCGTACGAGTCAAGAAAAAAAAATTACGCTTTTCTTTCGTAATGTTCTAAATTCACTCGGGTCCTTTCTTAAAAGAAAAGGTAATTGAATTATAAATAATAATACTTATAATAATATTAGTAATAGTAATAATAATATTAATAATAATAACAACAACAATAATAATTCAGAGATAAAGTGAAGGTTAAGGCTTAAAGTAACAATATCATTGTCGTAATAAAAAGAAACACACAGACACAAAAATATCGTATAGTAACCTCCAAGACATATCCGTTGACACATATTAAAATTTAACTATACAATTACTCTATATATCACTCCACTAAGTAAAAGATGAAAACGCGCGTGCTTACTGCACTCACTGTCAGAATCCAGCTAACAGCCATTTACACACACAACGTCTTTTTTTTAGAAGCGATTATCTCATCAATTTTTTCACCACTTCCATCTACTTGACAACGTTAAGATCTTTATTGTCGAAAAATCGTATAACTTATTTAGGGTTCATGTCGTTCGTTCTATAACAACTTAACTAAGATTTTGCCACGAGGCATATTCCTAAACATCTACTACTTAGCCAAAATAACCATTGTTTTAATGAAATTTACAAAATAATAAGATTTTTGTCTCACAATTTAAACTCTATTTGCAATCTTACCAATATGGAGTATGCGATTTTAACACTAAGGCTAAATAATCATTCTGTTGAATTATCTTGAGCTTTCGTGGGAGAATCGCTGAACATAAGCCCATGTTCGTAATGCGTGTATTTTACAGTAATAATAATGTTAAAAGTTATAGGAACATGAACTCTGAAAAAAGTCATCAATGTGAATTTCGTAAGGAATCTCTCGTACGTTTAATATTGGTATACGTGTATTTCTGTAGCAAACTTATTACCGTACATTGATAAGGAGAAATAAAATAAAAAATAAGTAAAAGAAAATTCAGTGGTAAAGTGATATCGTGTACTTCTAGGAAACGAAAAGTCGCGCCTCACGTAGACCCAACGGTGCCAATTGCCTTTTAGTATTCTCGTGTTGTATTTCGCCTTAGTTCTTATTAACACTCTAATTTTTACTTCTTTCCTTGCAAGTAATACCCAGAAACGAAATTCAAATTCCAAATTCTCGAGGTATCTACTTTTTCAACGTCGAGTTCTGATTTACATATAGATTTTATAAATACGTAATAACTTTTAAAAAATAAAACGTTCGAAAGTGATATTACCGTATTGATAAGGAAGAAAAAATTGTTCATTCGTTATAAGTAATAAAGTAAGTTTTATTTTATATTTAAGACTTTGTTGACAGAATTGGGGGGACTGAAGAAGATTAAAAAAAATGTAAGCGAGAGAGAATAGAGGGCGAGAATAAATTGTCGATCATCGATGTAAACGACGGCAAATTCTGTTGTGGCGTAGAGCAATCCGTTAGTGCAGGGGCCTTAACCTTACTGCGCGAGCTCGGCGCCGATTGGCTCGCGGCGTGAAACGACGCCACGACAACAAAATGGCGGCCACTGCCGCGCGACCGACGCCGATCTCGAAACTTACCGTAACACAAGGCAATCAGCTAAGAAAAAAAAATATAACTTAGTTTTTATAGGATATTGAGTCGCGTTCGCCACTTAATTTACCCTTTTTCAGATTCAATGAGAATAAGAGGAAAAAAAAGAAGCGAGAGTGTATCCGAAATCGGCATAGAACATCGAGATTGGGAGGTCAGGGATTGCGACGACGAGTTCTTATTATATCGGATATACACCGCCGACTCCGATTGGGCGAGCGCTAGATTTTCGAGGCATATTTTTTGTACGTGGTTATTACGGGGGACGATAGGGACAACCTTTTTGCCGAGGTATATAAACAATTCACGCGCGCATTGAATTATATGCTGCGTGTTTGCGTGCCAAATACATTATATATATCCGATCGGTGGAGGGCGATATTTGACTTGCTCGAACGGCTTGACGAACACGTGTGCCAAAGAAAAAACAAACAAACAAATGAATTAATATCAGTCATGAACGCGTGCCAAACGAATCTTATTACGGCGGTCAATGAATACTTATGTACACCTGCTGTTTTCCATGAGAATAAAAACAAATTCGCCACTTCTCGGGCGCTCTGTAATAATGTTACGATGTTTTTGTGCAATTCAATGAGGAAAAAAAGCCAAGGTATATAAAAAGAAAATCGAGCGATCGACGTATATATATAACCTGAGGCATGAGACGTTAGGTTTATAAAACAGGTGTAAAAGGGCAATTGTCGAGCTCTTGTAATCTTTGTAACTTTTATAAGTTCTCTCGAATTACATTGCGCCTCGCAATAAGAGTTTTGTAGACTGTGACTAACGCGACCTTGAGATAATACACACGAGCTTTAAAAAAAAAATAAAGAAAACCATGCAAAATGGCACTCGATGCGAAATCTTATCGTGCGTTTCACTATACTTTCGTTTTGTTCTTTTTTTTAATATTATACGAACTTTGGTATCGTTTACTTTTAATTTTAAGGCATAGATATTACGTTTTATTTGAAATTTCATGTTGTTATAAATATGGCAAACGATGATTATCAATAAATTCAGATTTGTTAACGAATCTTTTGTTTTGTTATTGCTTTATTTTGTTTTTGTTTGTTAAGTTATGTTATGTAATGTACTACTTAATTAAGGTTTTGCTGCGTTTATCGAGCGCGCGTTTTCGCTGCATCGGCCCTTAAGCGCGAAACTTGACTTCGAAAATCAGCACGCGACAACTCGAAGGAGTAAGTAATAACAAATTATAACGAAGAAGCCCATCGTCGATGTGTTAAGCGAAAATTATAATTCAGATAAATAGTATCGAGCCAGAGGATAAGTGGCGCGACGTCTTCCCTCACTATTACGTAGAATTTAAAAAAAAAATAAAAAAGCTTCTTCCCCTTTTAAAACACTTAGCGGCTGTTGAACATTTTTCCGTGTCTCTTCGTTTCAATATAAATATATATATATATATATATATATATACGTGTACGTCTACTTATCGACCACACAATATCACACACATCACACACCTCACCTTTCTCGCAGTCGAGGGCTCACGCGTTTCATTCGTTTACGATGAGAACATAATATATAAACAAAATAAGTATTTGTACGAGCGGAGACGCTTGAGATATTTTGAATATTATCCTAACTCGCGTGCGAAGGAAAGATTTTGAATTTTCGCGATTAATGAATTGGCAGACAAACTTTAAAAAAACGCAATAGTTTTGATAAAGATGTAAGGTAATAAAAAAAGTTTTTATCGCATGTAGACGAAGAGTTTTGTATTTAAACCGAAAAGAAAAAAAATGGACGAAGCTGACCCTTGAACGCGATGCACCTCAGCTGCACCACCTCCAGTCTGCACTTTTACCATGTAACTTCGGCCGAAAGCAACTTATGTTACGAAGCCTTTAAGAAAACAGGGTCATAATTAACAAAAAAAAAGATACTTACGATTAATACGTGTATTTAAATTTTTAATGCAGAGAGAACGAGAGAGAAAGAGAGAGAGAGAGTTGAAAATGCGACGCGAATTAACCTGGGACAGGTGATAACGGGAGGTACTAGAGGGAGATAAAAAGAGAAAGAGCGAGAGTATCGCGAGATTAGTAGTTTGCATATATTGTATTGTAAGACAAGAGGGTGTAGAATGAGAAAAGAATAGAATCGGGAGATAGGCCGTGGGGGACAAAGCGTCGAAGAAGTGTGCCAAGAGAGACACACACTCACAGACACGTAGCGTCTTTAGCAGCTGTTTAATATGTAATACGTGATGTGTATAATTAATTGTTTCGCGCGCGTCTGCAGGTGTGCGCTAAACTTAGCAAGACGAGGCGAACGGGGCGTACAGTAGAGGAAAGAGAGTCGGGTACATGGTCTAAGTGGTTATTATGATCGTGTAGTGACTTAGGCTAAACAATAAAAGCGAGAAAACAAAGAGAGTACGAATTCCTTTTGTAAAAAAAAAGAAGATGAAGATAGGCGAGAACTGGTAGAACGAACCTGATGACCTTTGCAAATCGAATTCGAATTATACCTTTCTACACCCAGGCGCATAATATGTGAATCGGTGGGTTTCGTTAAATAGAAATGATTAGTGTTAAATCGACATATCTCAATGATAATAAATAATTAAAGAAAAAAAAAAGTAAAAATAAAATAAAAGAGTATAAAATAAATATAAGCTTTAAAGGAGTCTTCGTGTAGACGCAGCTAAGACACATTATTCCAGGGTATATAACATTTTGTAAAATTGTCTGCTACTGGCAATATTTATGTATAAAAGGAAGGATTAACAAAAAAAAAAACTAAGATTAAATAAATATAGGTTATAAATGTAACTATTATTATTGTAATATCACAGTATAAAGATAAACAAAAAGCAAATTATGTGAGAGTAAAGTAATGGAAAGGTATGTACACACAACAAATACAAAAAACATAGACATTATCCACGTACAATAAGATTATAAACATACATAAGTAAGGGTAATAAAAAAAGGTAAAGGAATAGCGCATCTATCCGATCTATCGTCGTGTATATTAGTTTATAGTAGTTCTCGGAATCTTAGATTTAGAGAGTCGAAGGGAAGAAAAATAAAGCCGATCGCTCGATCAATCGACTACTATTATATACACACGTACACACAGAACCGATTGAACTCCCATAACTTACGGAGAAAGATAGAGATTGTTCGCTGGTGGGAAAGTGCTTTAAAGCTGTAGGAAAAAAAAAATAATAATTGGTAAAATCTCGTAGCCTATATATTACCGTATGTCTCACACATATCTTCGTTGAACGTGATCACTGTCCGTTGCGATATCCGATGTATAGAAAGAAAGAAAAGTAAATAATGCAGATATTCGTTTGGTCCCTTTCGCGACTTTGTGCAGAGGCGAAAGGGAGCAGACACGCGTTTGTATAGAAGGAAGGAAATTCAAACCGATGGTTATTCCTTTTTTTTCATCCGATACGCGCGAATCGTAGTCATGGATTAGGATTTTTTTTTGTGACCACGCTCCGAAAAATCGGTCTCGACATATCAGATTTTATGTAGCTAGCGAAGAGTAATCCATTCCTAATGTACAATCGGTGGTAGAAAAAAAGCCCGCGATCCTTTTGTCCGGAGAAAAGCGAAACAAATTTGGTCGATTATCAACTATCTGTAATATGATCTCAAAATAAAATAAAGAAGATAAGGTGAGCGAGAGTGAGAGAGTACGATCGATTCCGTCGACGATTCGTTAATGATTTATAACGATTTTTAACGACAGACACCTATTGCACACACAAACAAACATGTTTCTATCGGGACTTTCTCGCTGCATGCGCGATTCGGGCAAATAATAATATCGATCCCTACAATTATACTCCGCATATCATGTTTATTGACAAAGTCGAGAGAACATATTATTGAGAGTACAACGTATACATGCAATTCTGTACTTCTTGTATTGTAAAGTTCACGAAAACCTTATATCTGCCGTGAAAATATAAAGATACCGCAAAACCAAATAATTCCATGATACCCTTCATATCTGACTTGTATGCGCTATGTGAAATACAAGTACGTACCTGACGTAGATGTAAAGTGATTTAATAAAAATATCAGAATGAAAAGTCATATTGTGAGCATTGGAAATATAGAAAATTTTTAAAATTCGAATCATCCTGATATTTTTTTTTTTCATTGAATCACTGATTTACCTCTTTGTCAAAACAGATTTAACAGAACTATATTGACATAAAAACAGATATCACGTAAATTCTACATTGTCTTCTAGTTTCTCTTCCACTATATCATGAGAGAAAAAAAATAACCGAAGAATCTAAAAAAATCCCAGTTTACAGTCGTTCTCGTATCCCGTTTACTATCGTGTGATTATAATAACCAGAAAGGAACTTAAAAGATGAGATTAAACAAAAAAAAAACAAAGTCTTCTTTCGAGCTTCTCCCGCGTCGCGCGGACGATTGTGATATATGCGAGGAAAAGAGAGAAGGTGAGAGAGCGAGCGAGAGCGAGAGAGAAAAAATATAAATTACTGCGTGTTGCGATACCTGCAATTAGACGTGAGTGCGTGATATCGAATGTGAGAGAGAGAGCGAAAAAAATGGAATGAAAAACAAAAAAAAAACGTTGTGAGTAAACGTATCGAGAAGCGAGGATATGACGCTAAAGGCTGAAGAATTTTATTCTTTATAATTAAATTCCTTGAGTGTGCGGGAGGCGAGTACTGATATATGCGTGACTCGGATAATGCATAATTGTTACGTACATTTATATTCGATTGTATACTTTTTATTGTGTAACGAAGGCATGAGGATACGTTGTTGATTAGTTGCTATACTCGTGTACGCGTATAGAGAAGTAGATGAGCTTATTTAAAACGTGAAAGACAGAGAGCGACGACCGTCGCTTTTCATTTTTATAAACGTCCAAGACGTGTTTGCATTCTGCCCTTTTCGCTGTTTTTTCGTTTCTCACCGACTGCAGTATAGTGACGATGCGTTTCGTATATATTATTATTTTTCCGTTCGTTTCTCGTGTTTTTGTTTCTCGTGTACAGCGCCGAGGCGTCACAGATCGCCGTCGATGCGCACCGATCGACGTCTACACCGTGACAATCGTTATTCACTTGCGCATTAAAAAAAGGTCCAACCGAAAAAAAGTAAATATACCTACCCGACGTCTCGCCTCGTCGTCGGTCTGTGACTCGTCACCGCTTTTATATAGTTGACGCTGATTGTATATAATATATTAAGAGGGAGGAAAATATACGTTCGCGAAAATTTAGACATGCGCGGAGTATTAATGAACCGGAGAGTCTTTGCGGAGAGACACACTTTTCGCCGAGCGATCGTTTACTTTTCCTCACGCATGATCACGGAAAAATTGCCGACTACAAACGAACAAACAAACAAACAAGTAAAAATAAAAGATATTTAACACGAGGGAAACAAAACAAGCAAACGACGGGATCAGTCACGATCGACAAGAGAACATTGAAACAATAAAAAAAAGTATAATATAAAAATCTCATACATATTACACGTGGACTCGACTATTTTTACATATCGATTTTTATTGAAACGAACAAAAAACAATATGTGTCGAGCGAATTTTTTTCTCGCTCGCGTCGTACACGTACGTACAATACATTTGGTAAATCGAAAATTATAGGACTTTACATTGACGAATATATTTCGATTAAAATGAATCATCAAATCGAAAATACGAGAGCTACCATTAATTGCATTTGATAATATACTGGTACTACGTTGCACACGACAAAAGTGAGATGTAATGAATCGAATTCAGTGGCTAAAATCAGTATTACCTGTCATTTGTTAAGAATGGTCAATAATAATGATTATAATAAGTAAAAGAATATCGTTTGACAACAATATCTTTACTCGACCATCATTCGATGTTTGTAAGAGAATCAATTGTACTGTACATTTCGAGGTATATATCATTTAAAAAAAAAAAAAGACGCGAGACAGCAGACATTATGAGACAACCGAGAAAAACAGCAGAGAAAAAGTGACCGAGAAAAAAGTAAATAAATAATTAAAGATTACGTCGATGAGAACGAGAGAAAGAGAGAACGAGAGATAGAGAGAACAGTGATTTTTTAGATAATGCACTTGTAACGTTTATTCATTATATTGTAAGGATAACGGACACGCACGCGCACGACTGCGACCTCGTGGCTTTCGACGGCACTTAGTAATAACAATAATCTCGCGTAAATATATAAATAACGTACGAGTCGTTGAGTTGCAAAATTTATGGCAAAAAAGCACACTCAATCGCCTGAACGTATTTGTGATTGAACGAACGGGAACGCGAAAATTTCCAATTCCGAGTATAAGCAATGATACGCAAGTGCGAGTGACGAAAAAATTTCAATTTGAGAGCCACGAGAATGTAATCGATCGATAGATAATATTTAATTATCAAATAAATATCGTATCAATAACGCAAGAAGAATAAACAAAATGACAAAAAAAGATGATGATAACGATGAAAAGAATCAAGAACAAAGCAAACACTTTAACATACTGTTCTATAATCTGATCGTGCGAGCGGAAAATGAAGAAAATGAAGATTTTTAGTGTTTACACTACGATTAATAAACAGTTCTATTATTACATACTATAACATTAATAACAATATTATTATTATGATTATTGTAATGTTTGTTTTTTGGTTATTAAAGTGTGTATATAGCGATATATTCTAGAAATACTCATATATCATTGACAAACTTTGCGTTTCATTCCTCTAATTTCCTCTATAATATTTGAATTCTTTTCCAGCATTCCAATTATTCCCTCTTTATTTACAAACTTTACTTGGAATGACCATAAATTCCACATTTATCAAAGTTTTCTCCAGATAAAAAATTTTTTAATTTAATCGTTTCTACATGTTCGACTTGCTAATCTAAATCTTTACTATAATACTTTATTTACTCATTAATTCACATCGACATGTCATTACCTCCAGGTAAGAACAAAATATACTTTTTAAAAGCCAGATGCGCTTAAATCTTTACGAAGACTTTGAGCTTAAGAACATCACCGACGCTTTCAGCGAACAGAGTGAGGTCAAAGCGAATCTGACTGAATAGAATGTTCGGCGGCACGTCTGGTATGCCGAGGATTTCCGGGTAGTAGTCCTCGTTCACGTACTCGCCCTGACGAAGAAAAAATTCGATTGTTGTTAGCGAGTAAAATGATTAACTATTTTATACAGCTATATACATACGTACCTTTTTCGCGGGGCAAATCTTAGGATTAATGCCCACGGGTGCGAATATGCCGTCGAAGTAGAGGTTGTAAGTCTTGGGGTCGCAGATGTCCAGAGCACCTGACGCAAAGATCGGCACCTTGTACTGGCCTAGTGCTCCGGTCCATATGTTGAACTTTACCTGGAAGGAAATAATTAGCAATTGAATTAAAGCAAGAGATGGATTTTTTATTAAACCTTATCTTATTGAAATGACGCCTTTTATTTAATTTTGTCATTAGCTGCTGAGAATATTACGTTGAAAATTTTACTATTATTTAACGAGTGCTAAGAATTATTTTCTCTGAAAAAAATTCATTATTTATTTCTGACATAATTTTTAGAATATTTTATTCAAGAAAATTGTTATACTATAAATTTCAAAGCCAAAAGTATTAAACCGCATCAATTTAATTTTTGAAAATTATGTATGAGATGAAATTCATTTAATACTAATATACTAACACGCAAATCAGTAGGTAAATCCTTAATAATTTTAATTTTCAATTTTAAGGAATTCTTTGAGTCTCCTTTGTAGTTTATCCCTGCTTCAAAGAAATCCGGATCGAAGAATTCTTCGTTCAAATCATCGACAATGAAATCCTCGTATCGAATGGTCAACTTTGCCTAATACAGAACAGTATTTGTGTATCTATAATACTAAAAATTATTTGCTGATAATAACAATGTATTTCTAGGTATATTTACTTACATTACTTTCCAAGATTTCAAACGAACAGAAACTCATTGCAAATATTATGTAGAAAATTCCACTCATAATTACTTATTTTAATTTTTGTTGATTTTTTGTAAGGAATATCAAAGTATACGAAAAAAGAATTTATACCAAATTCAGAAACAGTATATGTACCCGAATTGAAGAATGCATAGTTTTCTATCATTACATAAGTACGTAATTTCCTGTTTGATGAATGGCAAAAATTAAGATATCATCATCTTTGTTAAAAATGATATTTAAATTTTATTTATTCAGAAACATAAAAATTTAATGTGGAAAAATAATTATTGTTTCTTGTAAAAAAAGAATTAGTTCCACATTTCTAAAACTTTTTATAGTAGTTGTTATATTTTTTATTTTTTATTTTCGTAATGTGCATACTACATTCTCATAATTATGCTTTTACAATGCACTGTTTAAACATGAAGTTAGTACTTTATTAATAGTAAGCAATGTATGTTTGTAATCTGTAGAACTTCATTATTTTCTTATGCATTGACTTAACAAACAAATATTTCAATAAACGGTTGTTTCTATATATGAGTTAGAAAATTATTAAAATCATTTAAATATAATATAAAGCTATTATAGTATAATGTCATAAAAAACGCACTTTTGAAATGTTATATTTTCTGAATGTTTAAAGTTGCTGATTCTTTCATAACACGATAACCAAGATTATCTTGACACGAAATTCTCAGAACATTATACGAAAGGATTATATGTCTGCACTTTCTGGAATTGTGTAGCTATATGTATACGCAATGTACCACAGCAAATACCATTTCATTATTGGAATGTCGGGCACAGATGCTCGTTCCGGACCAAGCCGAAATTCTTCGAAAATTTTCTAGAATATTCTATCACCTATTGGAACATATAAACTTTATTAAAAACATTTTTATTTGTATTTATTTGTCTAGAATCATTTATTAAGTATCTTTTTCAATTGTTAACATAGTACAAAATATTATTGGAATTCACAAATCATTTCTTTTAAATCTAAATAAAAAATTATCTAATCGAAATAAATAATAATACTAATTTAATCGAAACTTCTATCAATAGAAAAAATAATTGATTTTTTTCTTTTGACTATTCACACATTTAAAATGTAAAATTGCTAATTAATAAATTTAAAAATTTAAATTCATAATTTTCTCCAAAATATATTTGTTTTCTTTCCTTATTAATTTTGCTATATTACAAAAATTCATTTAACATTATTAATATAAAAATTAATATTGCACGAAACAGTTGAAAATAAAAGAAATAAATCAAAATTTTGAGTAACGCTGCGCATATATTTTTCCATTTCAAACAGCCTAAGTGAAACATAACGTCTCTCGCTCTTGCATTGTCCTATTCAAAGAGCCGTAGCGTCGTTTTCCCCCACCATCGGCCGACGCCAGACGCCGACCGTTGGCTGTAGCGCTGTAGCGCACTGCGCAGAGAAGAAGCAGCAGCGTTCTCCCTCATTCGACACCCGCCTTGCCAACCGTGCGGACGTCCAGAAACCACTATGACGCTCTACGGCATGTAAGTACTTTAACATTTTCACTTTAATTTGTCTTCTCATCGTTTGCCAAATATTTTATTTTCACTAATATTCAAGAAGTATGCTGCTACATTACATAGTAAGAATTTTTAGATCTTAATTGTTCTATACTGTAATGTAAAAAGATTGGCTCTTCTTTGAGGTTAGAAACTTTGTTATTCATGTTAATTTTCGATCAGTGTTGTTTGAACTTCCGTGATGTCGATTAACAAATGAAAGTTAAATTTTTGAAACGCAAATAACTTCTTTTAGTTTATTAAAATTAAACGAATTATTAAATCTTTTATTATTATTTTTATATATATATTCTATAATGAAAAGTGATTATCCTAAAATTGTCCATACTAATAACTTCTTATTTTTAGCATCGATCAGCTCTCAATTATATCCACTACGGAAATCTCTTGGACTCTAATATTTTGCATCAAATGAGATGCCACGCTTATTCTCAAGGAATCCAAAGTCATCGACGGTTCGAATGGCTTTGCCGCTCATACTAGAGCACGTGTTCGTCTTGGCTGTATACTCTAAGCCGTTTACAGAATGAAACAGGACAAGAGCAAGAAATTGTACGATGTTCAGTGGCATTTGAAGATAAGCAACCTTGAGTAAGGCATCTTGATGAATCAGCAATCGTGAGTAAAGATTCTAGCATCAAGCTACATTCATTCTACGGATTCGAGAGTGGAGCTTGATACCTCACGCATTCTACACATTGTACGAATCTAAGTAGCCGTTCCTGCTGTTAATGAAGAACTCATTCGTTTAACCGTGTCTCTATCTTCATGATCACGAACATTCTGCAGCCATGGTAAGAGGAGAAGCTCAAAATATCTATTTTATATCAAACATTCATCCTTGATGTATAAGCTTATGGGTCTCAGGTTACGCTATTCTAAATAAAAATTTAAAAATTTAAAAATGAAATACATAAAATTAAAATTATACTAATTATAAAATTTTTAATTAGTCATTTTATTAATATATTATATGATGAAAAATGACTTTGTACTAATATTTTTCATACTAATTACTTTTTCTTTTTAGCATCGATTGGCTCTCAATTACATTCACTGTGAAAATCTGTTGAATATTATTTTGGATCAAGCTGCATTCCGTGCTACCGATTCGAGAGTGGAAACTTATACCTCAGACTGCTCATCTACATATCGCACGAATTGAAGTAGCCGTTACTACTGCTTTGAAAAAAGCTCTACCGTGGCACCGTCTCTCCATCTTCATGATCACGGATATTCTGCAGCTGTGGTGAGAGGGGAAGTGCATAAAATATCTATTTTATATCAAACATTTCTTCTTCATATATAAGGATACGCGTCTCAGGTTAGTCTTCATATATAAGGATACGCGTCTCAGGTTAGCCCATTACAAGAAAATGTTTAATTATCTTTCTAAATTCACCATTCTTCCTTGTTATCTAAGGATACAGGTCTCAGGTTAGCCCATGAAAAAATGTTTAAATATCCTATTTAATTGATACATTCTACCTTGCTATATAAGGATACGGGTCTCAGGTTAGCCCATAAAAAAATGTTTAAATATCCTATTTAATTGATGCATTCTTCCTTGCTATATAAGGATACGAGTCTCAGGTTAGCCCATCAAAAAATGTTTAAATATCTACTCTTCCTTTCACAATCATCCTTGCCACATAGG
>JAPYZO010000696.1:0-23522 GCA_030522905.1 Torymus flavipes | reverse complement strand
TATAGCTATAGCTTTGTCATAATTTTGTTGTTTGTACTTATCACAATAAAATATAGTCGTGGCGAAATATCACTATATTTTATGCTACTTTTATGTGAAAATGTACTATATTTTTTTCTCAGTGTATACTATTACGTATTGTTAATAACAAATAACTTGATTGGATTAGATAAAGATAAACATTATATTGTCAGCGAATGTTTCCAATCAAACAGGCGTAGTTTGCAGACCTTGAAACGAAAACGATACGCATTTCCGTCATTACTCAGACTGAAATCCCATTTTCCGACACGTAACAAGCCGGTTAATTACAAATGTTTGTTATATTTAATAACGGCGGTATTAGCTCGCCATAAACAATCAATGACGTCCTCTTCCCCCTCGCCCCTCGCGCAGAGCAACCGATAACGCCAAAAGTTGTAAGAACGAGAGAGACAGAGCCGCATCTTATTGGCTTTCCCTCGCGGCGAATAAAAGTGCCCTAATATAGTGGACGAATAACGTTGACGGGCGGGGGGCTATCGTATATCCGCTCCCTCGCGGCCCTCGGCTGAGGCCAACTAAGGTTTTACGAGCTAGGAGACAATCTTCGCAGTTTGTCTGCTTCGTTAAACATTCAGGAGACTGTTTAGCCGCTCACCTGTCCGCTTGCACAAGCACGTGAAGAGTAACTTGGTTCTTGGGAAAAGAAGTCTCGTGTCATTTCGTCGGTTTATAGACGTTGAGATGACAGTTTCAGATTGTTGTTTTTTCGTATAAATAGTTATAAATAGTTATAAATAGTTTGTAATGAGATGATATTTAAATCCATTTTCTATGGAGGAAAATATCGAAGACAAAACTGACTGGAATTCATTCACTTTTATTCATGTCATCAATTTATAGAAATTTTGAAATGAAAAAATTCCTTTTTAGAAATGTTTTACCAATAAATTTTTGTCTTTAAATAAGTATAAAGCTTGTATCATTGAATTATGTTCATTGCGAATTACTACTAATACAAATATCTGGATAACATGTTCTATTCGTATATAGGAAATATTATTTGAATTTACCACGTAAACTTAAAATCTTCATAAATTTTCACTAATTAAATAATTAAGTTCATTCTTAAATTCCAGAATATAATTCAAATTAAAACGCTTAAACTTATTGTAAAATCTGCAAATGCGCTTATGAAAACTGAGCTTTCAAATTAAAACAATGCGGTTATAATTTTATTCAGTCTTACTCTGAGCCACTTATATGTACGTAATTAGGTAGAAAATAACCATCTTCAATTGCCATTCAAAAGGTTTAATTTTAAGTTTGAAAACACAATCAGTTCGTTTTCAAAAGGCTTTATAAATTTTCTCTTTTTCACATTTTGCAACGCAATAGCCCGCACAGAAGTTTTTCCATATAACTTTTAAATTAAAATCCCTGGTATCCATCAGCACGGCTTCGCTTCCGATGAAAATCATTGTCACGAGAATAGATCCACGAGCGTCGAAAGAGATCGGCTGCATAATGAGATTCTAATAAACGACGACGCTCCTCCTCTTCCTCCACCTTCTCTGGCGTGGACGCAAACAATTGAAAAGCGTTCAGACAGCAATCAATATCAAAACGCTTTGCTGACATTTGTCTTCATGTATATCGTGGGATTTCGCGGCTTCTGTGTATGTAGATACTTCGTTCGTGGCAAAAAATACCCGCGGATGCGGGGAGAGAGGGAGAGAGAGAGAGAATATCCACCAACGAAGAGAAATTGTTCGTTAAGACTTACGCGCATGAGGCGGGGGCGCAACGAAGAAATATCACCCCCGGGCGACGAGGCTGCCTCCGGTTCTGCGTACAGGAAGGATACGAGTTATTCTACAGGTTTCGTGGTAGTGCACACGTGAATAATTGGATTTTTTTCACTTTGGTAATAAAACAATGATTCTTTGGTCGTGTATAGAGATTAAATTGTAACGTTGACTCCTCAAAGTTTAAAGAGGTCTGCAATAGAAAATATCGAAATTTTGTGAATCAATGATAAAGTTTATCCCAATGATCTAAAGAAACAATTGTTTCAGTTAATAACGTCAGAATAATTAATTAAGGTTTTATATTACCAATACATATACCTATGTATACAAGAATGGACATGTCTACCTAAACACGGCTTATACTACTGATGTCAGTAATACGAGAGCCCTGTTAACGACTTCAATATGTCTGGAAAAAAGATGCGAAGATTCCATTGTGGTTCGAGATCAGGGAGAGAAGTGATCCAAGATTCTTGCCAAGTAATGCTATGCTATTATTCATTCTTGATACTTAAATACTCCGAGTAAAATGTTGTTTCGTTCGAATGAATCTGCTTAAGATTGTATCCCATTGTTCTTGTTTGTGGAAAGTTTGAAGCAGTCTATGCCTCAAGTCTTTACCGTGAACATTCTATTGTTATGTAAATACTTCTTTCTCCGTTGTAAGTTACGAACGAACCAAATGAGCTTACGCTATATCCATTTCGATGATGAAAAAAAGAAAATTTCCTTATTACGGTGAAATTTAGCTGTCTATCACAAAATCTTAGCCATCTGGTTATTCGTATTTCGGTACATTCTGTACTATCTCAATCGAAAACAGCTCTTATATTAGCAGAAAAAAGGAAGAACGAATAACTTTATCTGAAATAAGAATCAAATGCATTCTGAATTTCTCCTGATATTCCACAGCACACAGTACTCTACTCGCGTACGCATGAGAATAATCCAGCCAGCGCGAGCAAATTTCAGCGCTGCGAAGTGCATTCAATCACATCCTCTGATAGTTTACATAATGAAAAACCTCCGAACCCACACGGGTAACCAAAGCTCAAACAGTCCTTGGTTCCAGCGGAATGAAAGAGCAAGAGAGATATATAGATAGAGCGGGCGAACACAGAGAAGAATACGCATCACGCAGGCGTGCAGTGGGCTGCCTCAGCGGCGGCATAGTAATTTCGAGGGCGGAGAGGACGAAAACTCTACTCGTCGCTCTCTCTGACGTTGTCCCTAGAGAGACGCGTCTACTATCCTCCGCCCAACCCGCGTTTTATTGCGCGGCTCAAAGTGGCCTACTCATCGCCTGGAGCGACGCTGAATTCTCTCCTCGCCTCCTCGTTTTTTTTGACGAGTAGCCCTGGCTTTTTCCCTCCGTACACGACCCCCGTGCGTGCGTCTCTATATCTATATATGTAGGGCGACGACGACTACGACGATGCTTTTCTCTCGCGCGTAATGCGACTTCCGCGTGTAATTGAATTTACAGCGGGCAAAGGCATATACGGAGAAAGAGGAAGGGAGCCATCTCCACCCCTTATTTCTGTTTCTCTTTCTTTCCGCGTTGAGGGGATTTCCCTGGAAAATCGAGTTAGGCGTTTTTTGGAGCTGAGCACATAGCTCCTCTCGTCGACGTCGCTGTTGTTCTTGTCTTTTATCGCCGTGCCGCGCGCCATGTATATATATGGTTTAATCAGGAAATATGCAAATTATATGCGAGCTCAGTCTTCGAAGCTATTCTTTTCACGAGCTCGAGGCGCGCTCGTGATAACAAGAGCGACGTTATCAAAATTGCGCAGGTGAGAAGTTCTTCTTCGCTCGTATAATATCAAATCGCGAGATCACTGTTATTTATAGGAAACTGTAGTAATTCTTGTATAATTTAAAAATAAATGATGTGAGATATAAAAATTTCCATCAACATCAAAAACGCATTTACGTTTTAATAATAAAAGCATAATAAAAACAAATAGATTTTCACTTCATAATACATTCGCCCTTTGAATTTCTAAAATTCCTTGTGAAATATACTGACAAATAACAATTTTTCGTCATTTGACACACATTAAATAAAAAGTTATTACGTTTCCATTTATCTCCTGCAATATTTTTCACGGTAAAATATAGGCAACATTAAATTCTATCATCATATATTCCTTCACGCTCAGCGAGAGTATTGCATTCACGAGTGCAGCAGTATGAAAACTTGAGAAGATATATTCAAATAGAGCTGTCCATCGAGGGGTCAGATTTAAGTCGAAAACTTTAGCTACTCGAGATTCTCCTCGTAGTCGAGAGGCTATTCGCCTCATCAGCTTGGCGGAAAAGTTTTCAACGTTTTACGAGCCAGCGAACATTGCTGCTCGCAGAGCCATGGTAAAAGCTATACGCCGCGTGTATAAGCTAACGCTTCGGTCCTTTCATCCTCGCCTCAGCGAAAGGGTTAATACGGTGTTTCCACCGCACGCAAAATGGACTGCGAAGGGAGCCACACGTATAGCGCGTGCACTCCCTCCTCTCCAAAACTTCGGCAGGGAAAGTTCGAAACAAATTTGACCTATTTGCCGACGACCCTCGAATCGATTTCACGCCGATGTTTATATTGTATCGCGTTCACGGGGGCAGAGATCCCAGCTGGTTCTCGCCCTCGACGTTCTCCCCTCTCCACGAGGCTCTTCCTCATTTGGGCGCGCGTAGAGGTCGTGATTTTCCCCGGTGCGTATAGATTATGTTTGCCGATACGAGCGTGCGCTAGGGGCTTATGTGAAGCCGCGCCGTCGCGCTCTCACCCACGCTAATATAAACGTGCAGCGATACGGCCGCGTTGTTCCCTCATTTGTCGCCGACTCATTTCCGCGGAAAAATTCGCCGTTTCTCATTACGATATGGAAATAGCGCGCTCTCGTTGATTTGGCCGGGGGAGATTTTCTCGTTTCAGCCTCATTTGAATCGATTAATTTCCGGCATGGATGTGATTTATGGATGTCATACTATATCCATATATAGAGCGATGGTGAAGTTGAACTTGACGGAGCGTCGGGAGAATTATTTCGATGCAGCATCGATGGGTGGAATGAAATTTATGAAGGTATTAAATTCTGTAACGAGTTTTTAAATTAACTTAATTAATTGCGTGATGCACGCAATGTGGCTTCGGGATAATCGATTAGACACTTGTTCAGGATTAATGGAGAAATCGTGAATGTCACGAATGTGTATCGAGCTGCGTGTAATTTACAAGCTATCGAGCTCACTAAGGAAGTCGATTATCGAAATATAAATGCGTCTTTTATATAAGAGATTTATTTTCAAATCTGTAGAAATATTGCCGGCTCTATGTACTGCCTCATTTATTTAAGTATATGAAATAAATATTAATGATTCCAATAACTTCGAAGTAAACTTCTTTTCATGGGAATAAAATTTATTTCTCGTTAAAGGTAATGTATATAATATTATCAAGCAATTGCAGCAGCAACTATACATTCACAATTTTAATGCATGTATTACAATGGGCGATAACTATATTTGAACAATTGTGGTTGAGTAAAGTTTTAATCGTATCTCTAATTGTAGTTTGTGTACCAATTTCAGCATGTGCCACAGACGCCTATAAGTTTCTCGCAAAACGACTATATGCACTTTATAGGTGGGTTGCAACGACTTGCAATAATGATGAGATTACTAACGTATAACGTTACAAAAAGTCGTTCTATTACTATTACTACTTAAATTTTTTTTCATTAAAAGTAACCATAATTTAGTTTTTAAGTTTGATTCTACAAAATACTATGAATTCTTTTATTATCGTAGCATAATTTGTTAAGTAGCTTACAATCAATTATTTAACAATAAATTTTGTAAAATATTAACTGTAAAATAATTTTGTTTTCAAAAATAAAAAGTAAATGAAAAACTTTTAATTTCAAAGTTTTGCTAACTCAAAATTATACCAAAAGTACGCACAAATTAAGAAAATTGATTCGTCTAAATTTGAATAATTTAGTGAATTTTGATTACTTGAATAATTTGCATTGACGTCGGAAGTAAACTAGAGGCTATTTTGAGAAATTTTTTCATAAATCAACTTTTATAAGTCATTAGACCATATATTATAAGAACCATCACTCTAGATAATTTAAAAATGATAAATAAAGGTTTAAATTAACTACGTTTAAAAATATTGTATATAAAAACCAACCATTGATTATCGAACACAGCACCGCGTGTCCACGTCTGTATTTGATAGTCAGTCAAGCCAGACGGAATTTGGGCGCGGAGCACTCGGCAGTTATAACCGTCATCGAAGCACTCGCTCCGGCGCGCGCCGTGTGGCCAGTTCTCCTCTATTCGCCCACTCGTCGATCCTCGACGATGCTCTCGTGCGTCTCGGACAGGCGTCCCAACCCGACACAGAGCAGCAGCAGCGGCACATAATCGGAATAGTGCGCGCACGGCGAAGCACGCGAAGCGCGAGGAACTCGCGCGGCAGCGCTCGTCGTTAATTTGACGCGCAATTTCGCGAAAGTACCTCTGCGAAAGGAACGCACTCGGGCGGGACATTCCCTCCGTTTGAGTGGCCAAGTGTATATATATAGTTGCCTTCGATCGCTCGGCTCTAGCTTCTCTCGTCCCCATTCTGAAGGGTCGCGAGTTGGTCCTGGCTGATTAATTTTCGTTTTGGACGCACGGGCCTTTTTGGAGAAAAGAAACGAGTAGGTTGGAAGGTTCGGCTGATTGGGTTTCAGCGTTAATTAGAATGACTAGCCGCAGCTTGGACTGACTGGACTCTTTGCGGCGCGCATGGGAGAAGGAAAGTTTAGCGCGCGAGCGGATAATACGAGTGTGGCTTTTCAGTACTGGGCGCGCGTAATTCGATTGGACTGGACTTCAATCGGATTTCCATCCGTGGGGAGTTTTGCATGTAGGTTAGGAGGTTAGAGCTTTAGTCGATATTTTTATTGCGCGCTCGAAGCGTTTGGGTTCTTACGTTCGTGCTCGCGTGCTTTTTTCCACTGACGCTTACGTGGAAATGGCTTCTTAAGATATAATTTATGCATTTTTCAAGGATGAAATATGCACCCCTGCGAAATATAGACTTGCTGACGTGAATGATGAATTTCTCTTTCAGCTTTTAAGTATTGACAATCTAAACTAATATATCATGCTGTTCAACTTAATGCATTTATTAATAGTAGATATAAACATTCCTTTGTTCTTTTAAAATATGGCTAGCTATTTTAGAAATATTACCTTGTCCTACAAAATTGTCTTACAGTTATACATTATTTTTTTAATCATGGTTTGATACCTCCTTATTCTCCACTCTTATTTTCAATTTTTTATACTTTTAAATAAAGACTGGCAAACTATATCATCAATAATTGTCTCTGCAATTAATTTCAAGATTCATGTTAAAATAAACCACTCCAAATATACAAGTTACTCAACATCTCTGTGCACGCGGTTAAACGATAATTTTAAATTAACCTGGTAACGGATGTGACTGCACAATGGAAATGCAATTCGAATGGTTATGAACGCGGCACGAGCGAGAGGGCGGAGAGGGAGAGAGGCAGAAAGGAGAGCATACATTCATCGCACGCGCAATGAGAAATGACGTCTGTTTCTGATGATCGTTCATTTTGAGCTTTCACAGAACGCGCTGTAGTGTGGCCTTACATTTCTTTGAACTATACGGCGTCGTTTGTAATGATAACCGACACGTCTTATGACTAACGGTTGAATCGGGTGCAGTAAAGGTTCGCTCTCTGGAAACGTCCTATTTATCTCTGTGACACGAAAAACACGAACGCGTATTATCGTGAATTTTAAAATGACGTTGGTTGACATACGTTTTTGAAGTAAAGTGCACTAGGGATTCATTGTTGGGATCTGTGTTAATTTCAGAAAAATTAATGCTTGTATAGGCACAAAATGAACAATAAATCACAGCAATATTATGCTTTATTTGTTTTTGTCATTTATTTTAGGAATGATTCATTGAAATAGAAATCACTTCAGTGACATTTCGGGTTTTGGATTTTATGATACGTGTTATTTATTGACCATCGATGTAGATCAAATTGTATTGTCAATCTTGAAAAAAAAGCTTTATTTCGATTGAGTGCCGAAACAGTGAAATAATATTAGTTAATTTTGATTATTATAATTGATGGGTAAGATGAAAAACGGTCAAGTACAAAACCAAAATTTTGAGTTGGTAAAAAGAAAACTTTCTGAAGTTAATAGGTAATGATTTAGTGTAAAAGTTAGCACGACTACACATTCTCTGAGATTTAGACATGATATGCATGGTATTTACTTACTTTCCTTAATAAAAACGTATATATAAGCTGTATGTTTTGAATAAAATATATCCCTGATTAGTTTTGAAATTTTTTGCTTTTGACTATACCGTTTTTCATCTTACCCATTCAATTTTATTAATTGTTTTTTATTGTAAACTCTTAATCAGCCTTCTAAAAAATAAACTGTTGCGCCCATAGAGTAGAATAAGGCAAATCGATTAAATTTGGTAAAAGCTTTACTAGCACGGACCCGCAGTTTGTAATCTCGCGCTCAAATAACGGAGCTAACATCGCGGTGTCACGCCTGAATGGATCGCGAAGCAGTTAGTGTTTACGTTGTATATTCATATACTTTCTTGTCTCTTCCTATAGATAAGTTATTATACCAATTCCTATAGACCGCTCGCGTTATCCATACACAGCGTAACGATCTTTAGTGGGGAAAAAACATTTTTTGATCATCTGTTTGACGTCCATATCAGCATCGGCAGCCCATTGACCGTATTGAAACTTTACGTTTCCAATCCACAGTCACGTTGTCGTTACGGCAAAGCGCGTGTATACCTAGCTACGTCTCGTGCAGCATAACGGCATTTCCGCCAGTGAAATATGCCTCCATAAAAGTCATTTTTCCGAGAAAAATTGATATAAGTAAATAAAACGGAGCATGCCTTGGCTCGCGTCTGCTTGCGAGCCGTTCACCCTTGGCGAAATTGTTGTTCATAAAACGCTTTTAATAATAGCTTTATTGATTTTTATTATACACATAAGCTGGGAAGTATGCCAAAGTGTAATTTATTCTTTTATGAATGGTCTATAAACGCTTCTCTTTGTGACGAGTATTTTGATGACCCAAATATAAGCCTTGGGATTTCGGTCATCCTGAGCAATCTAGAAACGATACGTGAGCGTAGTGCAGTTTTCTATGGGTCATTTCAACTTTCATTCAGAACGAATAAAGGTGAAATATTTTATTATGAGTCATCAATGGGTCTTGAAGTATGTCAATATAAGAAGCTGGGTGGATCATAATAATTTCATAGTACGTAAGAGTATGTATGTTATAGTTACAGAAATAGTTAACGTACTTGTAAAAAGGTGACGCTTATTCCGTTCATGATGTACTGGACAGATCTACTCCTAAAAATAAAGAAAAATAACGATGTATATTAATTTATTAATAAGCTAGTATGCTTTATTGCTGTTAAACTATATTATTTTTTATCTTAAAAAATTTAAATAAATGAATTTTTTTCAAGACACAATATATTTGGGTTTTTTTTTACAGCCCTGATCAAAACCTCCTTTATTTTAAGAGACATGAGCAAGCTAGTAAATGACTGCTAGAAATGACTTGTATATATTGTATTATAAATACATAATTGTAGAAAATAGTTTAGCAAAATATAAACGACGTTTGATTTGTTTACTGCGTCATTTGTTCAATATAAATTACGTAAATCCCCCTTCCGCCGTCCTTTTTTGCACCGACACAATTAAATGCTTCGTTATTACATTTTAGATGGCTTGGCCGACTTGACATTCTCAACCGTATTTTATACCACGAGAGCCAACTAATCGTATTAAAGTTATGATTTTAAGATTAGAATGGTATAAAGATATTTCTACAGTACTTCTGTTAAAGATTTATTATAAATTGGAATGGCAAAGTTATTATTAATTGAGATATTGCATTGCAAATGCTAATAAAGACAGAAAAATATTTAATTAGAATTTAATTGCCTGCATTTTATGAAAAAATTAATTAAGGTAAAATTCGTAAAAAGATACCAGAGTAATTCTGTTTAAATGAAGTATTTCATAAAATTCTTAGTTAATTGCATTTTGTTAAAAAAAAACATGTTTTATACATTTTTTTATGTACTTTTTAAAAAAAATGGTGTGGGAGTGATTGCAAAGAAGGATCAATTTTATGACGATTTCAAATGATTTCAAGAATCACACAATGAAATGAATTTAATTTGATTTTACATGAAATTGTTACTTTTTATTAGTTTTGAACTTCCATCAAGAATAATTTGAATTAGAGATTAAATTTATATAACATCGTATTCTAAAGCTTTATAATAGATAAATAAAATGGACAATAGTTTTAGAATATTTTTGTAAGGTATTATTCTAAGTAAAAAGGTTTTTATTATTTACTTTATGTAGCGATATGAATATTAACATACTGTTATAGAATACATGCTATAAAAGAAGAAAAATCGATCTTTTATTTACATTAGGAACTCAGAATTATGTAATATCTATCAATTACCATAAATCAAAGAGAGTGTCACACATATGTGAAACAGATTTTGATGGATCTTTCAAGGTCGATTTCTGGCATCGAAAATAATGTTCAGCCTCTCAATTCGTTTCAATGGGATTTTTCTCAAGATATAAGTCATCTGAAATATGCTTCATTTAAAAAAAAAAAAAGAAAATGATATCCCTTGTATTGGTGATGACTCTGCAAGTACTTATGTAACAGAAACGATACAAGTAAGTAGAATTTAAAATGTTCCTGCTTTTTTAACGAACCAAAATTCAAATTAAAGCTTTATCGCCTGCTTTTCCAATAATTTTTGCTCGTTTCTATAACGTAAGCACTTGCAGAGTGATAACCAATAAAAAAGATATAATTTTTCAACAAAATGCAGCATATTTGAGATCCGTATCATACCTTCAGAATAAAGGCTTATTGGAATAAATTACAGGGGTTGGGCTTCATTTTTCCATGCCAAAAATCGACTCTTCAAGACCGTTAAAATCCCTTTCTCATATGTATGTGAGACTCCTTCAAAAGTAGACAATTCGAGCTTCTTTTTAGTTGTCCGGGAATTCGTTACTACCAATTACCAACAAAACCAATCAAATACCGATTACGCTGGATAAAAAAAGAAAATTTGAGATTTCCATAGCTTGTTCAGGAATATGTCAATACCAATTACAATCAAAGTCAATCAAATATCGAGTACACTAGATAAAAGAAGAAAATTTGAGATATCCTTTACTTGTTCGGGAATTCGTCAATGTCAATTACCAACAAAGTTAATAAAACATCGAGTACACAAGTTAAAAGTAGAAAACTTGAGCTTTCATTCGCTTTTTTCACAGTTCAGTAATACTAATTACCAACAAAGTCATTTAAATATCGAGCGCAGACGATAAAAGTAGAAAAGCTAAGTTAAATAATATTAATTTCCGATAAAGTTATTGTGGATTTTCAGAATTTATATCAGTACATTTTTGTGACTAAAATGGAAGATTAAAATTGATATTATTTAATTTAAAAAAAAAGCAAATGGGAGCCTGTTTCTTCTACTTTTATTATGTGTACGTGATATGCTATTGAGGATCTGTTTAGACTGAATAATTTATATTTTGAGATCCTAAAACATACCCCAAAGTTTGAAGAAATCCGTGACCCGCAGGTAGTATGCGCGCTCTACTAATAGATATTTGTCGTACATAGTATTTGTATTTGTATTTTTTTTAACAAATAACAGTCACCTATTGAGACTTTGCACACTGTTAGGAAAAATGAATACTTTCGTGTTTTTTATGTCATTTGAAAGTAACGAAAATGACTTAAGCCATATGAAAAGACGAAGGTATGAATTTCGCGATGAACTTTTTCTTTTACTTTTGCGTATAAAAAAGAGACCAACATGTGTAACGGATGTTTTGCCCTTTTGCAAGCAATCTTTATAGAACATCCAGAATATGTTTTGTCGGAATGAATTTATGATTTAAAGGTTACAGGTGCTATACTAAAGAAAGGTTTATTTTTTGCCCATAACGTGGTTAGCGATTCATATTGATTTCAATGATTTCACATATATGAAATCGATTGCATCCCACCCAGCTCAAGAGATTTCCACTGCGAGTAGCCCCTCTGACGAACGCGAACTCACAAACCCGACGTTTATGTAGTCTCGTGCAAACGTCGACGGAAACCTTGATCGTGACACTTTCAAGAATTAAAAAAAAATAAATGGAACGTCTAACAAAAGTTTTATGACTATTATTAACCATCACTTTTAATATAAACCTAAGTAAAAAATCGTTTGTTCTGAATTTGACCGAAAAAGTGTTGTCAAAAGTGTTTTCTCTATATGTCGAGATTTTATCGACGCCCCTTGCGAAGACTAGCACAACTCAGTTTTCTCTGTGTTAATTTCCATAAAAAAATGAGAGTTGTGCTAGTCTTCGTAAGGGGAATCGATATATCTGTTATATAAAACAATATTAAAATTATTTAGATGCCGAATAGGTGTTTTCTTTCTTTAACCACAGTTCTTATAAAAAATGATTCCCAATTTACTCAAAACTAATGTTTCAAACTAATGTTTAAAATATATTAGAATTTAAAGTAAAAATTTATTTTTACAAAATGATTTTCTTACGTTTATTCCATAGGGAATAGACTCTACTAGTAAAATGTCTACATTTATTAATGATGACTTTTATCATAAATGATAATAATCAGAATTAGGCAACGGCCAGCCAAAGATTGCTACTTTGATTTATTTAGACACATCAAAAATACCTGCCCAAACAAGCACAGAACATCTATCAACCGTGGATATGTAACCCATAATCCCCTAAACTCAGCGACACGTCTCGTATGCAGTCGTGTACGCAAAAAGGAAGAAAGCGATAACGTGAGCACGTTATCGCCGCTATCCCTCATTCCCACCCCACAGCCCTCGCGAGGAGCGACGCTCCCTTTGACTTTCCACTAACGCAGACTTTAGCATTTGAAAAATTAAAGAGGGGCGTGCGCGCACGCAGCTTTTCCGATAACGCTGCGACCGGCCCCGAAAAGTCAAATCACCCGCGTGCCCCGATTTATCACGTCTGCAAACGATAGCTCCTTTTTCACCCGCTTTTTACACGCACGCGTCTCTTTTTACCTTCATCGCCTGCGCGCCTCCGGGGCTTTTTGCGAGCGTTCGCGTAAGCTCGTCCGATACAAGCGCTCTTTTTCATTTTGGCCGCTATGCGCGCGTATGCGAGATAAAACGACGTTTACGAGAGGAGGGTAAGCCCGCGCGCGCATTTTAATGCGAGAATAGCCGGTGTGCGCGCGCAAGCGGCCCTGTCGTAAAAGGCTCTGCGCCGCGAGTGTAACGTGTAAAAGTTGCACTTATTCATTTGACCAAAAGTGGACTGTAATTCATAAGTCTGTCACGTTGGGCTTAGCGCGAAAAAGAGGCAGGGCAATACCAGTGCAGACGGATTGTCGGGCAGGTGAGCGCAACGAGTAACATAATTTTTAGCGAAACGTGTGATTAAAAGCTTTGTCATGTAGTTTGTTAATGTGCTAAACATAGTAGTAAGGAAAATTAATCTTTTCTTTGTGAAATGACTTCGCTGAATGTTCTTCTTACCTTTATAAAGTTGGTAATGAAGTTACTTATTTTACTTAATTCGTAATAACAACGTTGTTTTTCTTATAAAATATAGGAAATAATTGTGATGTGTGAAAACGTCCTTATGAAGTTGTAAATTATTCATTGGAATTTCTTGAGATAAAAATGTGTAAAGCGTAGAAGTATAGAGCAGGTATAAAATAAAGTCACAGGAATTTTGAATTTATAATTTCGAAATTCTTACTTTAGTATATTCTCAGAGTCATTATTCAATAGTATATTATTCAAAGTTGTTAAAGTATTTTAAATGAACCTTGAAATAGAGATACAATAAAGATAGCATTTGCGGTAACTTATTGACTTGTATTTAATCATTTTCCATCAATGTGAGTAATAATTATTTCCTTTTTAATTACTTATTAGGATCTTCTTGAAAAATAATTAATGGAGAACGAAAAGTCGAAAACAGAAAAAATATACCATAATGAATAATTTGTTAATGTTGCAATAATATACCGTATAATTTTATCTTCTAAAAATGTGTATTCACTTCAAGTATATTTCTAAACTTCAAAACCATAATATTTTATCACTATTTGCAATTTAATACGACACATATTTTAAAAATTTATATACCAGTACTAAGAAAACCACATTTTTCACGTAAAAATTTCTCTTTATTCTCTATAATATCCCTAAATTTTTCATTACTTTCCTCCTTTGAACTATAGCGTGCAGCAAACTCAGATTGTACGTAATTTTTATGGCGCATCAATTTACGTCGGGCCGTCAACTCCGGCGTGGCTTCAGCCGTCGAAAAATCACACGAGCAAAAAGCTCCGAAGGCACATATTTCAAAATTCTTGCCCGCAGCGCGTGCAGCCAAGCTCGTAAACTCGATAGCGCGTGCTAGGCCATGGCAAAGATGAGAAAACGCGCTCATATATGTGTGTGCATCATGTATGTACATGTATATACACGAGCTAGAGGTGCAGTCGGGTGTTAGCTCTCGCGGCGACGATGCAGCCGCGCTCGCGCATACCAACGCGCTAATGCGCTGGGGGTATTTATCGATTTATCAATTTGCTTCGGCGAGCGCGACGGACGCCACTCCGTCTTTCTCTTTCTCCGTGCTTGCGCGCGCGCGTTGGTCAATATCGCGTGATTGATGCCGCAAATATATCGCTAATTGGTCCGCGCTTTAATCAATGGGAGGGGCGATGGAGGGTTGATTCTGTGAGGCCACGTATTATTATTATGTTGTATCTCCAATTAGTTGGACGTATGCGCGTACGATATGTACCTTGTGCGATTCTCAGCGCTGATTTTTTACTTGAAAAGTTATCGAAAAGTGTCGAAGTTGGTGCTGCTGTTATGAAATTTTCATTATTCTGATGTATATTTATATATTTGTATTTGTATTTGTTTTTTACTTGTATGTAGATTCATTTATCCAAATAATTACTTTAATTTTATTGATTAATTTTTTTTAAATCGAACACTTTATTATGACAGATTCAATTTATGATTGTATCAATGACTGTATAGAATTCAAAGGTTACGTAACCATTCCTGTAAATAGAAATGTTATTTTCAATTAAACAAAGATTAATGGAAACACTTTTCCAATTGTTTTTCCATCATGTTGTTTACTAATTTATGTCATGACATATTTCACCTCGTGCTTATTGATATTTACATATTCAATAAATTTCAATACTGAAATTAATACGGAATTTGATTATCAATTTCATTTCAACTGCATCTATAAGTGACAATTTACTTTGCTCTCAACTCTAAGCTTTAGTCTTTATAAAAAGTATTCGTATATACTATCAACTGTATCGAAACTCGAAATTAATGTTTCGTTTCGAATCGTTAGACCCAAACCATTGATTTTTGTAAAACTGCCGAAAACTTCCAAAAACTCAGTGCATTCATGCAAAGAGTCATCGTACTTAAAAAAGAACAATAACAAACTGCAGTTGTCTCGTTTCGCGCTGTTGTATATATGTAATCCTCATAAAATCAAGGATGCGACGCGTTCGCTCGGCTCGTAAACCGCGCGATAATGTACGTCGATTCTTATCGGCGATAATTTTGCGACGTGAAATTTTAATCACGCTACCGCCCCCGCGTGTGCCTTTACAGCGAGTCCACGACGAGGGCACAGTATTCTCTTTGTCCTGGAGGCTCACGCGCAAAGTCATCCGAGGCTCATGCCTGATGCTTCTGTCGTCCACTGTCACGTCGTTGCGTCGTAAAAGGTTAAAAGTCGCGGTGCACGTAGACAGAGATTAAATAAGAATAAAGCGCGGTTGCAAGCGAGATTGAATTGGACGTCGGTGATTGCATGAAAAAAAAAGCTAGAAGAGCGCACTTTCGCTATTTATGGTAAATGATGGTAACGCTACGTAGTCTGGGTATAAACTTATATTTTTGTTATCAGTCTTCTGACATTTATGTTTTTAAATTTTACGAACAGTTACTTTAATACATCCTTTGAAAGCTGTTACGTAAAATAAAAGAATGTTTTTATTTTTTCCATAGTTTTGAGAAAAAAGCGAATCTTTATTACAATCTTGTGAAAATATGAAAAATATTATACGTATCGCTAGGGAACACTTATTTTTTAATAATGGTAATGAAAAATTCTTTTCCAGCACGTGCGCAAAGAAGAAATTGATATTTAAAGGCTGATAAAGCCAATTTCTTATATAATCCTTTTAATCGTATAATGTAATACATTTGGGACGGTGCAAAAATTTTCTTTTTCATAATGGGATATTACTTTTAAAGAGAGTCACGGATAGGGACCTGCACTTAATAGGAAAGTTTCCGCAGCCTCGTAATCGATTTACGTCCGACGCGACGGAGAAGGTAGAAATCCGTAATCGAACTTGCTATTAGCGTCATCGGCGTCACCATCCGATATAATTCCATTACTTCTTGCCACGGTATTTTCCTCATACGAGATTTTCTGCCCCCACTGACACGCGTATAATTTCGTTGCAATCTTTATCAGAAAGTGACGTGCAATTTTTCTGTGCGCACTGATTGCGCAAAAAATAGACACGAACATTTGCCATGATATATACACTAAAAGCCAAACGGAAGTTAGTATAGAAAAGTTTGGTATGATTTATTTGTTTAAATGTAGTTTTATATAGAATAAATTCAAACATGGTAGAAATATGTAAAAGGAATTTAAAAAAAAATTCTACTTTAATAAAAATGTTAGAGCAAAAAAAAAACTTATTAAACTTTGTTTCAGATAAATCTCTGTTATACTTTTACGCATATTTTACGTGGTATCAATCAATGCTTTACAGGCCATATACAGGAGAGTATATCTTTATTGCAGGAGAACAACTACATCTACGGCTGTCTGGCTTTCACAAGACGCGTGTGTAACAGACACGCAGTGACGTTTATACTTTACGATCGCTTCAGAGATCGTTCGCCTTGTCTCCTATTCCTGCCATTTCTCATTCGACTCAGTCGCGCCTAAGAATCGTTCCCCGACACTTACGATGCTCCTTTATGAACGTATTCATCGATTACCGCACACCTTCACCGAATACGTGCGACGACCTTTACAAATGCCAAAAGACGTCCCACGCTGGGATATTATATACTCGTGCGTCGATGTTGCGCGTGTATATAGGAAAAATCGATAAGAGCGCGTCAGCTATCAATAGACGCTCTTAACGAGACTATTCTGCGCGCGCGAGCACACTATATACGCGGACTGAGAGCGAAGTGCATGGTGTCGAGTGTCGGTCACCTTTGTTTTACCAGATTTGCTTTTTTTTTTGCATCGTCTCGGTGAATGATTGGGATGAACGTGTATTGGCGCGCTCGCGATCGCGCCTGAATAATTACGGCTGATTGTTATTCCCGTATACATACAGGAGAGTGATTCGACTGGGGCACATGAGCGTGGTGATTGACTTGAATTTGATTTTTAATTATCAGTGAGAATGTATGGAAAAATATTATAGTTTAATATAAAATTGATATTTTTGAGGGAATAATTAGATAAAATGATGTTATACTTTTGATCCATTAAAAAAACTGTTTATATGGAAAAGTCGCCTTTGCTATATACCTACACAGCTTGACCTAGCTCTGTTTTTTTTTCTTTTCTACTGCCAATATGTTTATTTATTTCAAATTATCTCTGATTAAATTTTCTGAAATTCCTTAAATTGAATAAAAGACTGATTATTGTACTGAGACAAATACTAATTAAATTAGTTAAACATGTTTGATAATTATTTGTAAATGAATTTTCAATTGATCTACTAGAATTCCCGTTGGTATACCGACATGGGTTTAAAGAGACAGGTTCAGATTAAAGCGGACCTGGAATAACGTTTAATCAGTTGCATAATTAGTTAAAAGTAATTGATAGAAAAGTATAATTGATCGCACTAATTTTTGTCAATATTGTACTTAAACGTAGATTTGAAAAATGTGGTTTCCTTGAATAAAATTATTACGAATTAATTATTTTTTGCAGCTGAAGATATTTTCTGTACATATAAAGTGAAAAATTATGAAACGTGGAAATCTCTTAATATGTGTCAAGGATGATGCCAGCTTACATTTTATTAATTAATGATACACGAATTAATGTCGTTCGAAAAATAACTATTTATACATGGGAATATATTATATTGTAGATGCTTTAAAATATAGTGATAGTTTTAAATAGTTTGAATTAAATTTCGATGTTGATTAAGATCAAGTAAAAATTCTTCCATTTGATTAACATGTTAACCAACGAAGTTGGTCTATTTTCTACCAGAGTACTAGCAATTTAATTATCGGTTCTATCAATTTCTTCCAATTTTTCTAATATAATTATTCAATGAAGCTCATATACTATACTAAAATTGAATTCTTTATTTCTTATATTTCAGCCCTGACTATTTTTGCATCCAATTAAAAGTCATTTTTCTCAAATATCATAGATTGTCTCACTCACTATAGCGTATACTTACATTGTAAATCAATGGCCTGATTGAAATCGCTCCAATTGAACGTTGCGCTCTTATTCCTCACGACTAAGAATATACCTCTCGGGAGAGGCGTGAACGTCGCGCGATCTTCCACGCTATAGCTCTCTATATTTTATTAGTCACATCGAATCCTATGTATATATGCATCTAATCACAGCCAGCGCGTATTGATCAAGCGCGCAGGCATAGAATAAAAAAAGGATTGTCGCTGCAGACATGGAAATACGCTTACCAACAAATCGGATGCTGAATTTGCCTTGGCGAGCGATCGCAATCGACTTGCAAATCGAGTTACAAATTTAATTACGCCTCGGTGTTGGTGGTCAAAAGTTGCGTGGGATAGAGAACCGGATAGGCGGCCGCGTGCACACGTATTATGAGCCCTTAGAGCGCGTGCGCGCGCTTGAGCAGAGGGGTAACATAATAAGCCGCGCCCGTGTTGAAAGAGCAAACACGCGCGCTCTTCTTTCCTCTGTAGCTCTTCAATCCGCACGTCGGGGGTCGTATCGCTTTACACGTGTAACCTCTCATTCTTTTTCTCTCCCTCTCACTCTCTCACTCATCAAACGCGGAAAACTCTTGCCCGCGTATAGGCACGTCGAGCGCTATCACCAGGCCGATATTACTCCGATGCTCGTACTTTCAACCGCTTATTTCCCCCCCCCCTCTCTCTCTCTCTCTCTCTCTCTCTCTCTCTCTCTCTAGCTTCCCTTGCTTTTACCCCCGGCGTGGTTTATTGCCCATACTTTTCGACCGCGTTCCCGCTTGCGCTTCGGCTCGTTACCCCTCCCCCCGCCCCCTCTCTCTTTCTCTCTCTCTCTCCCTCGCGCGTTTTCTCTACTTTACCCACGAAAATTTTATAGTTTTATTATACCAGGCTTTAAAGGGTGGGATTCAAACGATTTTTTTTATTTTTTTATGGAAATTGGAAATCTTTCATTCGAAAAATACTGCTTAACTTACAAACCTTCCAAAAAAATGGATTTTTTGTTTTGTTTTTTTAATACTTGGGTAATTGAAAACGTTAAAAATGTAAATAATGTTATCACTAAATACTAGATAAAGTTATTCTGAAATCTTAGTTTCCAATTTTTTTACTCCTTTATATAAAAATTGTTATTTGAAATAGTAATTGAAAAAGAATATTCGATGTAGTTATTGTTTGATTTTGTAAAATAGATATTATACCGATGATTGGTTTATGACAATGATTTCTTTCGATCATGTCAGATTACTGCGAAGCTAAAATTAAAAACAATAGTAACATTAGATTCATATGAAAAATAATTCTCGAGTTACTTTATCTTATGACCTTGTATAATACACTGAATAAGCTTTCCCATTATTATTACTATTAGGAGTATAATTTCGTGACGTATATCCCTATTCACCTTTATGCTTACCTTGAAGGTATATTTTTTTTTCCTGTATATTGCAAAGAATTAATAATTTAATTTGAATAAGTACAAAAACCCATCTACCAAATAGAGTTTTCGTTCATTTATCGCATATCTTCTCCCTTTATTTCCTCTCTATTTCTCCTACTAAACAATATTCTTTTTTCCACATTGCCTTCTCTACTACACCTCTATTTCTTTCACATATTTTTCCAATTTTTTTTCTTGCAACTATCATTTTCTCTTTCTCGTATATCGTGTACTCGATTTTCACTTCCCTCTCTTTCCCTCTCCTTTTACCTTTCGATTTCGTCGATCTTCTCTCAATCAAGACTTTCCTTCCCCTGCACGAACGTTCGCTTCGCTGTTGCATTCCTTCTTATTTTCTCGTCTTGGCGATACGGATTTTATTTTCTTTTTTTAGTAGAAAAGCCTCACTCCTTGAAAAATAGCTTCTGCGGTTGCCAAGAGAATACCGGTTTAGGTTTGTACGTTTTTTTCTAGTCTTTTCCAGTATAGAAGTGTCGATTGTTTTTCGTTCGACGTTATTTTTTCTTCCAGAATCAGGTTACAGTATTTCTCCAGGCAGAGAAAAAAACTGTATTGGATGGAAACAATTTTCGTAAATCAGATTGAAATTCGCAATAAAATGTCTCGGTGTATTTGAGAACGTATTTTGACAAGAAAATCAGTTTAAAATAAAAATTTTCAATCAATTCAACCTATAAACTGATATTTTTTCTTAATAACGGCAAAAGAAAAAATAACAAAGTGTGTATGTACATGTAAGCTTCAAAACACTATACTACTTTCATTTTTAATTTATTATTGCAGTAAATAATTACATCTGTCATTTTTTCATTCAATTACATCTCAACGCGAAAACACACAGTGAATCGTAATGTCATTTCAGTGCAACCATTATTTACTACTGCTCAATATCACGAAAACCGGATGCTCGACCGCAGCTTCGACTACTACCACTAGGCAAACGATTAAATTGTAAAAGCGGCCAACCGACTGGCTTAACAACCGTAAACGTGAGAAAAGTCAGATTCCTGCGTCGCAAATGGACAAAGTTTGGCTGGGCGCGCGCGCGCGCGCGTGTTTTATCAACCCACAGCGCTGAGCTACCCAGGGTAATAACGCGCATGCACGCGATACAGGGATAAGTCAACAAGCGAACTTTGTGAAGAGCGACGACGAGGACGCCCACGCGGGAAACGGTCTGACGTGCGCCGCCGCGTCTCGTTCTTCTCGCAGTAGCATACCTAGCAGCAGCGCTGCGGCCTGGCGCTTTTGAGTTCCGCGTCTGATTGTCCAGGGGTAGGCGAGAGAGAAGACCTCGTCCTACAAGACAAATAGCGCGGTGGTCCTTCCTTCCAGAAATTCTCTCACCATCTTCGTCTTGCTTATAAGCGAAATGGAGGCGGGTCGTGCGCGGGTCTATTTGTTTCCCAGCGAGGGATGATGAGGAGGTCGAGGGCTGCGGGATGGAAAGGACTTTATTTTGTTTGAATTCGATATCGTATGCTGCTGGCATTCTGCGCGCGTGCCTTTTCAAAGGGAAGACTCTGTGTGCTTTTTGATCACATCGATGGAGAATTCGGGGTTTCGAGGGTTTCACAGTTGATGGGATATTGTAACAGACTGAAAGAACGTCCTTAATTTTAAATTGTATCTGTATACAGAGACCTCCGTTTGCAAACTTTGACTCTTGTACATATTTAGTCAAGGATTTCGAATAATAATATAACATTTGAGTCTGACTTTGCTGAAACAAAAAAATTAGCACTACATTTATAACGAATGTAATTTGAATATTTATATAGTGGGGTATCAACAACTTCTATGTAGGTATGAGCGAAAGTCAAGAATTTTAAAAGGCACCGAGGTTTGAACTGCTTCTCATTTTAGCGACGTGTTAGATCAAGAGGAGGAGGCTTGAGAGTAAAGGACTCTTGAGGCTCTTGCGTTTTTATCCATATATTCATATAAAGGCGTATTAATCTCTATTTCTTTCTCTCTATCTGAAGGCACATACGCAATCAATCCCAGAAGTGGTAGTATATTTTGACTGTTATAAAAGAAGAAAGAAAAACAAACTTTTACGTACGTGTATGAATCATACAGTCACGGTGATGAGCGAAAAGAATGTATCGTTAAAATCACACCGACCCCAGATTTGTTGAGGACGTTCAACAAATAGACATTGGATAGTCCAAATCATCGACTTACTCAGTTTAGGAAGAACCCAGAACAACAATGAAAGATTAATCCGCGTTTGGCATAAATATTAAGATAAGTAATTTTTAATTAAAGAAACCGAGAGATATATTTGATTAAACAGAAAAAATTCTTTTTCGGTTAATATCGTGATAAATTGACTGAAATGAATTCAGATAAATAAAGTGCTAAAAAATAGTTGATAACTTTTTTCACGATTATCAATTGTTAAACTTTAAATACGCGTTCTTATTTTTTTTCGATTGTAAATCATTTATTGTTATTTTAAGAGCTCTAGAATACGTAAAATAAAATGAATATTTAATAGAGTAAACCAATTTGGTTTATATTTAAAATTTCTTTAGAATATAAAAAAATTAAATATTGAAACAACCATTAAATAATGCGTATAAATCGATTTTTTATTTGTATGTAATATTTTTCACAGAATCTGTATTGATAGGTGCCTGAGGTTTATAACAAAATATAAAGTATAAAATTCATAAAATATATTACAAATAGAGAAGATATTTGCATGAAAATTGACAAAATATTTCATACATTTTAAAAGTAGAGTGAATATGAAGTTTGATATGTTACCGCATTGACATATTTTTGTCTATATTTATATAGGTATATAAAAATACTTGTTTTTGTTATTTTGCAATTCCTAAACGTAATATAAATGACCTTGTGTCTACTACTCCTCTTTAATAGGTATCAAAAAGTATAATTTTATTAACTTATACACATTCAAGTCAAAAAACATATGAGTCAATATCCAAACACATGCAACAATTCCGTATCTTACTCTCACTTATTTTCCTCCAGACACACATTATGCAATAGCATTTGCAAAGAGACTTAGCAGGATCACTTCCTTTAGCATTGTTACGGAGGAAGAGGCAGAATTAATTAAAAGTATAAGTGCAGACGTTACATAAAAAATATGCGACGAGCGGGACGAAAAATATGCGACGAGCGGGACGCGAACCGACGGACTCGAAGTTTGTAGTCCCGCGCTCTACCACTGAGCTAACGTCGCGATACTTGCTCGAGTGCATATCTCTCTCTCTATACCTCTCTCTCTATACCTCTCTCTCTACCTCTCTCTCTACCTCTCTTTCTATACCTCTCTCTCTACCCCTCTCTCTCTACCTCTCTCTCTACCTCCCTCTCTATACCTCTCTCTGTACCCCTCTCTCTATACCTCTCTCTCTACCTCTCTCTCTATACCTCTCTCTCTACCCCTCTCTCTATACCTCTCTCTCTATTTCTCTGTCCCTACCTCTCTCTCTACCTCTCTCTTTATTTCTCTCCCTACCTCTCTACCTCCCTCTCTCTTTATTTCTCTCTCTCTATTTCTCTCTCATTCTCTCTCGCTACC
>JAPYZO010000694.1:2064-36819 GCA_030522905.1 Torymus flavipes | reverse complement strand
AAAGGGGATAGAGATTCGCGTGGTCTAGCTTTCTGCTAGTGCGTCCTGGACTCTCGGTTGCTGCTGCTACTAGCTCTGTGCTTCTCTCTTCTGCACCGGGAAGCACTGCCTATAACCTCTGTAGGTACTAGTACTAGGGTACTACTCGCCGGCTGCTGCAAGTGTGTCGCGAGAGGAGGTAAGTCTGTCTGCTCTCCCATCTTCCTTTATCTAATTAGTATAATAGTTGTAAGTTGTAATAAGTGTATAGCATTAGGGAATGGAATAGTAAGTGGATGGTGTATGGAAGCCTCGAGATTTCTATTTATCATCGGGAATTTTGCGGGCCAAGCGTAGGTGTATGTACACCCACACCGTGGCTGTCGCGTGTGGGTGAGCGAACGATGGTTTCGTGCGGAGATGGATCGCTAATCAGGCGAGCCGCCGCTCGACGTGCTGGGACGCGGTCTGCACGGTTTTGCGAATTCCTGACGGCCGCCGTGTGGCTGGTTTGTGTGTGAGAAATTGACAGCGGTGCCTGTGACTTCGTATATCAGCGGTAGGTCGTTGTCATTTGTTTTTTTTTTTCTTTTTTTTTTTTTAGAAATATTTGGAATGAGTGTGATGGGCAGTTAAGTTAGTGAGGTTGGCTGTTGATTACTAGAATGACAAACTCCTGAAGAGAGGCAACTTTAGTTTAGCTGTAAATTAGATTAGATTGTAGTCATTTTGTTTGGCTTTTAGTTATTTTGAAAGAAGTCTGTCATTTCTTTACTTAGTCAGAACTGTGTAATGCCCAGACAAAGAATAATGATACGAGTGTTATTCGAAGAAGAAAAAATGTTCGTACGAAGGAACAATCCGTCCAGAGGGCAGTAAGTTAAACAATATAAGGAGTAAATATAACCTTTAGTCCTTTTTATTGCAGTATTTTCTATGTTATTAACTAATGTGCTAATTGAGCGATAAAAGAAGCTTTTAATGCAATGGCATTTTATAATCGCTCATAACCTGATCCACTAAAATTTTAGTAGAAAGCTTAAAAGTTTTTTTTTTTTTTTCAAAACATATATTCAGAGAAGCACTTAAATAGATTTCTATAAGTATGAAATACATATATTAATAGATTCTTTAACAATGAGATGATCTATATTTTAACAACAAATTTGTCAAACGTTCATATTCTCATTTTAATGGTTTTAAAATGTCATCCGTTTACAAGCTTATAAGTTAATAATCATTATTCTATATAGATTTTCTTAAAATATTTCAATTTTTGTATATCAAATAACAAAATTTTTTAAACAGTCATACTACAAAGTTTTTATAACGCTCTTATTATTATTACTGAATGATGTTAGGAATTCTTTGAAAGTAAGTAAACCAATTTTTAAAGCAACTTAAGAAATTTAGTTCTTCTAATTTGAGATATTTTTTAAATTTGATTAAATTATTCAAGAAAATGTTTTACATTTTAATAAAAGATTTTTGCAAAATATTTAAAAAATTTTATCACCATAATAAAAAATTAAATTAATGATTTGAATAAAATATTTACATATCTGAAAAAAGTAATCATCAATTATACCTACTTTTCTGAATTAATTTCAGTATTCAGTATTTCAGACTTATTGTTTCCAATAATGTATTTATATTGTAATAATTGAATTATTAATATGAGCATATTGGAGTACAAATCATTTGTATGGACGGCACTTAGTTACAAATGTTTTATTAATATGTTATGAGTGAATGTTCTTCTATTCCCTTCTATTTCTCTTTATTCTTAATCAATTAAGTACCTTCCAAATTAAGTGGTCCGTATAATAATATGTATTGGTTTCAGTTTCATTTGAATTTTCATAGTATTGCCAAATATGGTAATTAAAAGTCAAGTACTAAAGAGAAATAACTTTTTCTAAATTGTAACAAGTAGAAAACATATGTTGTTTTAGTCACATCGTAAAATAAAGGTATGAGGCTTACAGTTGTCATGATTATAATTCTAGGTCACTTTTATTGGTTTTGCTCCATTTTGTATTTTGGAGTAAAACCTGTTGCATCTTGTAAGTATCTCTAAAAACTAAAAACTTAAGGCATATATTACACAAATATAATAAACAACAGCAACTGTAAGTAAACCCAGCTCTCCACAATTTTCTAAACAATTTCCATTCAAAATTTCTCTACAAATTTTAAGAAGTCCCCTTCATGACCCCACGTCACTCAACATCGCCAACATTAATCTCCGACCGCCGCCCGAGATTAGTGCCAGTTAGTAATCTAAAAAGAAGTACTCGATATTTGCGGTTTTTCTTTGAAAATATTATTTATACTTTTAACATAAAAGTGCAACGAAAGCCATTTCTGGGCCATGTAAGGCTGCAATTAAATAGATACAGTACATAAAAGTACAGCGTTATAAAGTAAGCTCTGAAGAATGTTTAGGAAAATTATAAAATAATATTAATTTTTTTTTTTTTTTTTTTTTTTTAAGTGGTTTAGATTGTGAATTCATCTGAACTAATTGTAAATAAAACGAAATTAAATTTTTACGTAAATGAATATCCAGATAAAAAAAGTATATTTTTCGTTCGCTTACGCACTCGCACAGAGCTACAAACTTAACCGTTTTTCGCAAAAACACATTAATATTTCTATAATTAATACGTCTTCAGAGCGGAGGGGCAAGGAGGGATGTTCAAACGATCCACTATAAAATTGAAATTAAGTAGCGAATCTAAGCTGTTGGGCTATAGATATAATAGTTCAACTATAGAGAGAAAGTGCTTCATATATAAATATTTGATTTGTTGTATAGTCAGATAAAATAAAGAAATCAAAATCCGAGTTTGGTGTCGTAGAATTCGTTAGTTAACTTCCATCTCATAGTAATCCGTTGAAATACTTATCCAACCCCCCTCACCCCTGTCTATTCCAAAGCCGCAGCTGTTTCTAAAATGTCAGTTGTCGATTAACTTCCAGCATAAGCATTCTTCGCACTCGAATGCTCTCAGATATAGCGATATACCTATATGCCGCGATGAGGTACCCTTTTTGGAGCAATTTTCCATTTTGTATTTCATGTTTATTCGAGCCATTACACGCTTATTTATCACAGTATAGTCATAAAGAGCTCCATGCTGTTGTACGTGTTAAAGTCTCTGTCGTCTACTTTACCTATAAAAGGTTGATATAATATTATTTCGTAGCATTTTTTTTTGTGACAATTTGAATATTGTCGTAATTCCGTCAACTTTTATCTTGACGGATTGCAAAACATGAATCTTCGTGCGTTTCGCGCCATTTTTGGTATCCTTTAGTACTTTTCCTTAGCTTTCTAATATTGAAACATCGTGCAGTGACTGATTTTAACATCATTTCATATTTCACTATATTAGCAATTACAGAAGAACGGAGAGATAAATTTTAAATTATATAAATCGTCGCAAGTATCACATTTATTGGCATGGAAACCTCCTGTTTCAATTTTTCGGTAGATGCACTTGAAGGCACGCTTTGCTATTTTGGGATTGAATACATTCGTATACGTTTTTGGTTGAGATTTTTCATCCGTACTCGAGTTATCTATATTTCTCGATTTGATGAAATGAATAAAATTCAGAATCACTGAACTGATCTGTTCTACTCAAAGTGAGAAACTATACCTACTGTCTTTGTAAATTTTGACTAGGATTTTGCATATGACAGCTGCATCAAACTATATTCTAATAAAAGTAGAAACTTGCGCAAGTATATATATATGCATTTGACAGTCTTCAAAAGAAAGGGAGAGCCCGGCGCGCCGGGCTACCGGTTCCGAAAAGTTTAGAATAATAATTGGAACTATATAAGGTATGTCTTCATTCTGTCTATTTCAATGACATTAGCTTGAAACTCTCAGGGAAAATTCTTGAAATTGACTCTTTCTAGAAATCACAAAATGGAAAAATTGATTGTTTCAAAGTTACTGACTCTCCCATGAAAAAAAAAAGAAAAGAAAAAAAACGAGAAAATTGTCCGTTTTTTCCCCGAAAAAGGTGGCGCTATACACTCATCGCGCGCGTTGTCCGCGTTCGTTCCAACAGACGAGCCAATCGGCTGCCCTCCCCCCCCTCCCCCCCCCCCCCCCCCCCCCCCCCCCCCCCCACTACCCCCTCTCTTTATTCACGCGGATCTGGGGGCCGCACACAACCGCATATAGGCGCGCGCGCAAGCGCACGAAAAGTACGTGGCACGCCCCGTATAGCGAGCGAGATAGCGAGGGAACGAAGAAAAGGAGAACGAACAGCAACGCCGCGGCCGCCACTGTTGTAGTAGTTGTCGAAGCGTGGCGCGCGTGACTGACTTCCTCCTCCGGTTTTCTCTCTCTCGCACTGTGCGCTGCCTACTACTGCGCTGCGCGTTGCCTTGCGGCTCTCTCTGTTCCGGGACTCTCTCTGCGCGAGTCTGTGCTGCTGAGCGGCAGTGCGCGTTGCAGCGATGGCTCAGAACAACTATTTTGGCTTCACCCACGGTGGCACACAATATGGGTATGAGATTTTTTATCCTTAAATATTGTTCGATACATTGTCGCGTGAATTTTCGTGAGATTGTCGTCGATGAAGAATCATCGGACGCGCGATGGCTTATCTCGCCTGCGACCGCGCCGCCGCTAGTGATGCCGGCGAGGCCGCCAGCCGCCATTGAAGTACCGCGCGTGCTTTCAGTGGTGCATTGAATTATTCGACGTTGATTTTTCATCCTATCAATCGCGGTAGTTGTAAGGGAAAAATTAGTCTGAAAATATTGTCGAGGCGGTGTCCTTGAGGGCTGTGGAAACTTCCATTTTACACGTAGCGCGTGCGTCGGTGTGCTGGCGCACACGCGAGTATAATCATGTATGTGTGCGAGTGTGTCTGTGTGGAGCGGGAGACTTGGGCACGCGGCGCCCGAATTATCGAGCGGCTTGCGTCCCTGCAGCGGAAAATTCCGTGCCTCGCCGATGATGCGACTATCGCCGTGCTGCATATGATCGGTTTTTTTTTTCTGCTGACCTGCGCGTGTCTATAATACACCACCACCCTAGACCGTTAATTATTCATCGGGGTTATAGATGATGCGGCTGGGAAGGGTAGCTCGGCGTGGAGTTGGGTACTCTAAAGTAGCGTCAGGGCGGAGGGGCAGCGGGGTGATGAAGATATAACTTTCGATTGAACTTGAGTTCTCACAATGGGTGTCCTTATGATTTTTATAGAGCTACTAGTGCTGCAGCTTACCAGACTGGTCAGGCTGGTTATGCGGTAACTCCTGCTGCAACTGCTGCCACATATACGCAGAGACCTGCTGCTGCTGCAGCTACTGGCTACGAAACTTATCAGGCTGCTGCAGCCGCAGCTGCTACTGGAACAACCTACGCCGGTAAGTGTTATATAAGTTGGGTAGATTTTGGCTAGCCAACAAGATGGTCATGCTTCAGTGAGCACATGGCATCTTGGAGAGATGTAATGCTTAGAGGAACTTGAAATACTCAGAAATATAAATTTCTGAATCAGCTTTAAAATTATTTTTCTCATTCATTAAATATATATTTTTTTTTTATTTTTTTTTTATTTTTTTTTATTTTTTAAAGACCTACATCTTTATATAACAAGCATTAATTTCAATGAAAATTTGAATCTTATCCACCAATTGTTTTTCCTCGACAGCTAACCCAGGGACAGTTCCACAGACATACGATTACGGGTACGGTCGTGCAGCACCTGCTGCAACATACGACGCTACAAAGACTTACTACCAGCAGCCTGCTGCTGCGGCGACATATACAACCACTGAAACCCACTATCAGGCTGCAAAGCCTGCTTACAGTACTACTAGTGCATACGCAGGAGCTCCTCGCCAAGCTACAACCACTGGTCAGGCAAAGACTTATCAGGCTACTAGTACAGCCTACCCCCAAACCAACCCCTCCCAGAACACAACTTATTCGTCAGGTTATTCAGCTCCTGCAGCACCAGCTGCAGCCCCAGCTGCAGCAACGAACAGTAAGTGTCTTGAAATTATTGTTTATTATACTTATATGTAGGTGTGTTTAAGTGTTCAAAATTGGTCTTATGTAATATTTATTTTTGATAAATATTATATAATTCCTCCTATGTAAGCTGAATAGGATAAAAAGACCTTTCTTTACTACATAATTTAATTTGAATGATAATTCATAAAATACATTTATTACTCCAATATAAACATATTTCTTTGTAGATATTTAACTTAAATTTATTTACTATATTTAAAAAAAAAATAAAAAAGAATTTTTATTTAAAAATTGATGAATATATTCATTATTTATGAACTTCCCTACATTAGAACTCATTAGTCTTATGGATATTTAAATTATGTATTATTATAATAATCTCATTATTTATAATATAATAATTAACAGGTTGAGTAAACCTTGAGTTATAAGATTAAATGTATCTCTATACTTTTATTTTCAAAAATAATGTGTACAACTCAACCTGTTAAATTTCTTTTTGAGTGTGCCTAAGCTTCCTCGTCTATCTTCTTTCGTTACTTATCTTCAATTGTTTATCAAGCTTCTGCAATTCACGTGTAAAACCTTAAAATCGTTTTGCAATTCCTTCTGTTTACTTTTATTTAAATCTATCCTTAAAAAAAAAAATGAAATGTTGAAATATAAGATATTAAAGGCTTCTAATGTCTAATTTTTAATTATAAAAAAGGTTTTGTTCTTGTGAATTTTTCCTTGTACTTTACTCAATGACAACTTCTTCAAGTATAATTTCGAAATTATTTTCATTGTGTTTGTATTTTCAATACTTGAAGAAGATGAATATTAATTTTTTTATATTTTTTATTTACATCTAAGTAGTGAAATAAAATATTTTAAGGGTGTATAATATATATGCTAAACTACTTATCAAAAAGATAAATAGAAATATAGGTATTGGAATTAAGAATGCTTATTACAAATCTTAGAACTTACATATTAAAAATTTGAAAACAAAAATTATTAATTAACGTATTTACGTTGCAAAAAAATTAATTTGTATTTGTGCCAAATGTTTCAAGTCAACCAATTCACATTGACTTTATAAGACATTTTTTTCTATTCCAATACCTATTCTGCAGAACAAAATCTTTTTTTTAAATAACAACCAATGCTAAAAAATATGAAATTGATTCTCTCACGTCATCCAAACGTAATATATAAAAGAGGAGTTACAAAACGCCGTTTCAAAAAATGCATTAGATTCACTTGTAAAATTGAAAAAAAAAAAAAAAGAAAAAAGAAAATGATTTAAAAAAGCATAGACAAATGAGAAAGCGTTCGGCTGCTCTCTGACAAGATCAGCACGCATTCGGTTTGAGGCTTCAATTTCATTTTCTTTAGAAACGGCGGGTACAGCGTACTCCGGCTACGACGCAGCGCTGTACAGCGCCGCGACAATGTACGTAGCTCAGCAGAGCGCAAACACCAATTCGACTAACCCGAAGACTGGAGGTTGGCAGGGCTACGGACGCAAGGGCTTCGGCTCTGGCGGTGGCGGTGGAGGCGGAGGCGGCGGCATGAAGGCCATGCGACCCAAGCAGCCGCCCAAACCACAGCAGCTGCATTACTGCGACGTCTGCAAGATCAGCTGCGCTGGACCGCAAACTTATCGCGAGCACTTGGAGGGTCAGAAACACAAAAAGAAGGAGGCCTCGCTGAAGGTGCCGCAACAGCCACCTGCACGTGGCGCCGGCAATTCCCTTCGCTGCGAACTCTGCGATGTCACCTGTACCGGCAACGACGCCTACGCCGCTCACATCCGAGGCGCTAAGCATCAGAAGGTTGTCAAACTACACACGAAACTCGGCAAGCCCATACCCAGCGCCGATCCCACGGTGCTGAATCCCAAGCCCAATGCGGGTAACAAGCCGGGGGCCAAGAAGGGTGTTGTCACCGCTACGCCCAAGATCAACTTCGTCGCATGTAAGTGGAAATTCTCATTTTTGTCCTTCTTTATTCTGTAAGGTCTGGCACATGAGAGACTAAAGTATTACTGTCTATACATGACCCTGGTATCATTACCTGAACTGAAATAATTTTCTTCGTTTTCTGGCTAATTATGTGCTTGTAGCACAATTTTATAAATAAAATTTGGAGGTCAAGTTAATTATAGGATACAATTATTAAACATAATTTATTAGGAACTCTTGAAACTTCACCATTGTAATAAATATATGGCTAAAATAGCCTAATTTACAAAATTATAGTAATTTAAAATTGGCTAAAAAAATTTTTTAAATTCATAGTACTATTTAGGATTTAGGACATTTTTAAATAATTTACTTTTAAAATTTTATGTTAATATTTGTTATATAAAAATTTTAAATTTTAGACAATCGTGTAAATTTTTAGTATTTTATTTTAGTTTATATATTTTTTATTATATTTCTTAATAAATAACAAAAACTTCTGAACTAGTCTATTGCAAATTGCAAATCAAATATTTTTAAGGTTTTAGTAACGAGCAATTAAAGTTAATAGATTTGAAGGGTATAAAACTTGACTTCATTCCATGCCCTTATTTTACAACGTTTTGCGGGACCTAATAATCGTAAATTTATTCATAATTGCCTAATAAAGAATTAACTTTGCTGATAAAGAACCACTATCACTGGAAGATCACTAAGAAAATGGTGTTCTTCTTATAAGTGACTCCCAAATGCGTGAAACGCTGACAAAGTCTTGTCGGCTTCCGAAATCTTCCGCGGAGTCCAAGTTGTGCGCTTGGTATAACGTTACCTATCCTATATCATGGCGCGTCGGGTGGGGGTTCGCGGCTCCCTCCGAGCGAGCAAGTCGAGCCGCTTTGTCGACTGATGGTGGCGCTACCGTACCGCCAATGGCGTAGGTATACACCTATCGGCACATCCGGCGGTTTCAATGTATGATTCATTACGCCAAGTTGCAGCGTATAGATATATATTGTATCATGTCGCGGAACGAAGAAATTATTTTTCATTTCTATACAAAATATTTATGGTGATAGTAAAAAAGTCAATACTCGAAAATATGAAAATATATATTTTCAGCTGGAAATCTGGGGACAGTAAATCAGGGTCATGATAAGATCGATGACAATGACGATGGCGCGGAAGAGACGACAACGGATGAGAAGGACATTCAGCCGGTTGGTCAAGAGTATATTGAGGAAAACAAGTCTGAAGATGGCAAGATTATCAGCTTCAACTGTAAACTCTGTGAGTGCCGCTTCAACGATCCCAACGCCAAAGATATGCACATGAAGGGCAGGCGGCATCGTTTCGCTTACAAGAAGAAGGTTAATCCCGATCTTGTCGTTGACATGAAGCCAAGTCTTAAGGTACGTTCACACTTATTTTTCAAAAATCTCGTCATCCATTCGCGTTGTTTTGGGTAGAAAAATGTACAACACAATAAACTGATTTTTTTCTTTTTTTTTTTCTTTAAGAAATAAGTATGAATTAGTAAAGTAGCATATTTCCATACCTAGCATCTTATATTATTGCATTTTTGAACAAAAATCATTTTACTGTTTTTAACTGTTACTCGTATTTAATTTTATGAAAAATTAATGTAACATCAAAAAAAGGTTCTTCAAGAATGTATTAATAATTAGATGTCCCCCCCCCCATTACAACATTTTTTTAAATTTTTTTATTTTTGTGTTCATTTGTTATTTTTTGTTATTTTCAACAGGGGAGACACAAAATGGTAAGGATCACACTAACTGTTTACTTTTATTTAAAAATAGTAAGAAAGTACTTAATACATAAATCAATATAGTTAAATCTTCATTTAGTTTTTATTTTGTACTCTCTTTCCACCCAAAATAATACTAAATCATTGAAATCGCTCATACATTTTATACATTCGAAATACTTAAATCGATAATGCAGACAATCTAATCTTATCTAATCATCCCCTTCTCTCATTTCAGCAACGTAAAATGTTGGAGGAAAAGCTGCGCCAGCAACAGATGCGCGACGAGTACATGCGTCGTCGTGATGAGATGTCGCAGATAGGACCGATGGGGCCGATGGGTCCCATGATGGACGAGGAGATGATGTACTGGGAAGAGCGTCGGCGTTACGAGGAGGACTGCGAGTATTACGAGTGGTACCGACGCTACGGACGCGGACCAGGCGCTCCACCAATGCCTCGTCCATTCCCAGGCCCACCACCTATGATGATGTTCCCTGGACCACAGAGGCGGCCTGACACGTCTGACGACAAGCATGTCATCGCCCATCACTCCACAATCTATCCCAAGGAGGAAGAACTGCAGGCTGTTCAGAAAATAGTCTCCCACACGGAAAAGGCTCTCAAATTCGTCTCCGATGCTCTTGCTGATTCGGGTAATTATCAAGTCTTGTTTGTGATTATAATTAATATAGTTCAAAAATTTAAATTGTATATTGACATTGTAGCAGCAATAGCAGCACCAGCAGCGACAACAGCAGCTGCGTCGGCAACTACTACTACTCCGGCCAATTCAACAAATTCAAACTCTACGGACGCCGCGAAAAAAGACGAGGCTAACAAGAAGCCAGCCGCACAAAAGGAAGATGGTAGCGACGGAAATCTGTTCTCGTTCCAGAAAGAAAAAGAGGACTCGAGAATTCTCCGAGGTGTTATGCGAGTGGGAAATCTCGCTAAGGGTCTTCTTCTGTCTGGAGATAACCACGTTTGTCTTGTAGTATTATGTGCTGAAAAGCCAACCAGGTAAATATCCGAATCTCATAAATAATAAATATTTGCTATTGATACTTTCATAACTATACCTATTAATTAATAGGTCATTAGTAAATCAATTTAACATAAAATTTCTTGCGATCCAAAGTTTAAAAAATAACGTTATAATGACAATTTTTTTTCTATTGATTTCTCACAAGTAATACACATTGCAATTGAATTTTCAGAACATTATTGAACAAAGTGGCCGAGATATTGCCCGTGCAGTTGAAAACTGTAGCGGCCGATGAGACTTACAACGTCGGCAAGCATCCGGAGTCGGCAGCTCTTACCGTGTCAGGAGGAACGGTGACGGTCAGCGTTACCCTGACAAGCCCGCTAATGCGCGACACGACAAAACCAGCTGCGGCAGCAGGTAATTTAATCGCTTCTCGCGTTTGCACCGGCCAAGAAAAGGATAACCGAAATAAGTGTGCTATAGTTCTAATGGGATGAGAAACAAAACAAAAAAGGGTTTTCTTTTCCTTTTGCTTTTGATTATTCTTTTACGAGCATCTGTTGATTAGATTGGATTTAGTTTGTTCTTTTCATGGCCTGGAAAAGGTTTTCAGGTAACTTTTCTTTACAAGCATCCAGGTAAGCGGCTTCACAGTTCCAAGGACTCGGCGGCGAGCTCGCCAGTGTGTGTGTACATATATAATACGCTCTATAATCTAAAATTAATTATTTTTTTCGACGCAACGGCATTTGTTCGTATTGTATAACTCGAGGACGCAGTTCGAGTCATACATGCTTACAAATGCAGTAGCGTTGACCAATTTTTTCGCACTTAAAAGATATGGTAAGATCTACTTTTAAAAAAATATCCTTTACGGGAAAGAGAGAGCGTAAACTTGATACATATGTAAAGTTCCTTTCGTTCGTTTTTTGTTATTAGTCAACTTTTCCAAAAATTCAAGTAGAATAAAAAGCAACTTTTCTTTGTGTTATATTTCTAAAGTCAAAAAGATACATTCCGAACGATTCAGAGTACCCAATTCAAGTTTACAGCGGCTAGCTAGAGTCTCCTTCAAAGAAGAGTTTTTTCTGTGATATCGTTATATACAACAAGCGTGAGCACACATTCGATATCCGGAAAACAACGCTGAGGCAATCTGAAAACTATGGACTTTTTGATCATGCAAATGAATAATCCACCCTCTATCTCTTGAGTGTAGTTTAGTACGATGCTGAACGTTTTTTTCGTACTTGACTCCGTCCGTAGTAAGCAATGATAGTGATAACGTATCGTTTGCAATTGACATTTTTTATTTATTTTTTTTTTCTCTTTTTTTTTGGTTGCAAATAGGTAGAAGTATAACACTATCAATGTTAAGGTATCAAAGCGTCATTTCTGTACAACTCGGTGGTTGTGCAGAAGTGAAGAAAATTGGAAAAAAACGTTTGTGCATCGGAGCGCACTCTCCTTCAATTTTCACAGTTTAAATGTTTGATTTTTTATTTTAATTTCAATTACGGTAGCAAAGGTAAAAGTAATAGTCAATGAAAAGTTAATAAACTGAGTTCAGTCGAACGAGGCATATAGAGAGTAGAAAAAAAGAGAAATCAACAGATGATAGAAATAAATAGAGGGATTCTTTTCCAAGCTGGGCATGATCAAACACTCTAAGTGTTGTCTAAGCGTATTGTGCTTTCTTTGTTGGAATCTCAGATAATGCTGGACAGCAGCAACAGGGAGCTGCTCAACAACAAACGACGCCCGCGACGCCGGCCGCGACGAAACCAGATCCACCGGATGTACTTCCCAAGGCTAAGTGTTTGGAGGCTTTGGCTGCACTCAGGCATGCCAAGTGGTTTCAGGTTTGATCTCAACTCAACCATTCAAACAGTTTTTTAGAAACAAAAAATGAAACAGAGTAAAGAGTTTAAAAGTACAAAGAACAATTAAATGACTTTTCACGATTTCGCGAAATGATAAACAACGAGTGCAAGTTGTCCTCTCTCTCTCTATCCACAAAAAAGTCAATGAAATTATATAAGATAAAAGGCGCAAACAAAGGCGAAGAAAAGCGCATATAAAAGAAAACTCGTAAACTGTTAGCGACTTCCAGCCTTGTGGTTCACTGCTTTTATTTGCTAATCTTAATGATCTCTCTCCGCAGCATGAACATATCTATGTACTATAATTATAGCGTTTTTTATAAGACACCTCGAGAGCGTGGTCTCGTTCGAGCCCACTCAGAGTGCCCTCGATTATTCCTCGGCATCCTCAGAGCTCAGAAGATTGAACGTGTTGCTGTTTTGCGCTAATGCAGACGAACGTGTCGCGCATTGAAAAGCGATGCAAGAAAGCTATGAGAATGGTGTTGATGACACGACTAAGTTCGGATGCCGTTGATAAGCGAGCGAGGCCAAGAGTGCGATCGAATAGACTATCGAAACGCAAGGACTTTGAAAGTAGGTATAGTTTCTTGTCGACGCCATCCGACACGAGCGACACGGAACTATACTCGCTTTTGGGTTCGCTCCAAATCTTTTTATTTAAAACATTTTCGACATCCAGAATAATATAACAAACGATTATCACTTTTAGTCTTCTTCTTTGCTTGTAAAAATATTAAAAAAAAAAAAAAAAATAGAATCAACAAAAATCAAAATTACGTTCCGCGCAGTTCGGACTCGATTTTTTGTTATTTTGCAAACGTTTTCATTCCTGCTAATGGGGATCGGTTGATTATTCTGGATTATTACATGATGCACCGTGTAGCCTAGACTGAGTCTGTTCTAGGTCTGTCTTAGATATAAAAGTTGTGCATTCGTGCAAGTACAGATGCATTAGCATTGAAATTTCAATTCTTTAAAGTTTGCACTCGCTTTATTTTATTTGGACAAACGTAAACGTGTATAAAGTAAACTCAAGAAAATTGACATTCGTTGCCGTTAACTTTTTCATCAATGCTTTGATAGTTTGTATGAACGTGCATTTAACGAGCACTTTTAGCAACGACGACAAAGAGACAGACAAGCACAAGCACACAGTGGTGTCGATACGTGTACCGGGTGTTTTTTTCATCAATTTTGGACAATGATATCGAGTCTCATTGCATTGTTTTTCTCAGTCTGCGTGTAGTACGACTTGTTAATTATATTATTTTCGGCAATCTCTTTAGTAATTGTATTTTGTTTTTATCAATGTACATACTCGGTGACACAAACACATAGAAATAATAAACACCCGGTAATATTGATATGAACTAAACAATAATCATAATAAAATGGAATCGTGTTAGTATAGGTACGAGGCTGGAAGATAAAATAGTGCTCGAATTTGCACACAGCAAGTTACAGTTAGATTAGGATGATGCTAGTATGGTAACAGAAGTTGTTAATGGTTTTAAAATTGTTTTTAATAGGCTAGAGCAACATCACTCCAGAGCTGTGTAATGGTTATTCGTATTATGCGCGATCTCTGCAACCGCGTACCAACCTGGGGTCCATTGAACCCATGGGTATGTATGCCTTTGTCTTATTTGACCGAAGAGTTGCCAATATAAAAACCATATTAATATCGTATCATTGATCATTGATTTCAGGCTTTGGAATTACTGACTGAGAAAGTTTTAAGTACTGCTGGTGTACCCCTCAGCCCTGGTGCTGCATTGAGACGACTTTTGGAGTGTGTAGCCGGAGGAATTCTACTCCCAGGAAGTCCAGGTGTGTATAGAATTAAAAAAAATCCTTTTTGCAATTATATATTAAGATTAAGAAACATTAAATGATGAAACTGATGACGAGACTGAGAATAGCGCAGAGTTTCTCTTTGATCTTGAAGACAAGTTTTTTGGATTCTCTGATCTTAGAGCGACTCCCTTGCGCTACTTCGAAGCTGAATCGGCAATCTGATCCAAAATTAAAAATAGCAAGAATCTTGACTTTCTCGTATTTTCTCATTTCAATTTAAAAAATGGTGTATTGTATTTGCATTTCAGGACTCGCGGATCCATGCGAGAAAGATCCTGTCGACGCGATCGGCAACATGACAGCCCAACAACGCGAGGACATAACTGCGTCAGCGCAGCACGCCTTGCGACTGGTCGCCTTCCGCCAGATCCACAAGGTGCTCGGCATGGAACAACTGCCACCGCCCAAGCACAAGGGTCCGTTCACGCGCAAGCGCAGACGCGACAACAGCAACGGCGAGGGTACAGACAATGAGGCATCAAAAAAGGACAAGAAGGCCGAGGAGACGAAGATGGAGACGGACTCCAAGTAGATTTCACCAAAACATTCAATTTAACACTTAAGTCATAACTTATAAAAGAGAGAATAAACAAATCATGGAAACACAGAGGAAGAAACTACGATATACACCGAGAATAAAGAAAAACGGATGTGTTTCCCTCCTGAAACATGTATTAGCTATTGTTGTGCCGATTGCTCGTGTGTTCGAGGCGTATGTTCGAGGAGCGAGACGCAAGATACAGCGAAAATGAAATTAAATTAATAAAAGCGGATGTGAGGAGCGTTTATTCGGGAGTGTGTAAGGCTGAAGCGTGCTTTTATAAAAATGAAATTGATCTTTTGTTCCTTTTTACCGTGTAAAAGGAAATTTCGTGATTGCGTTCTTTTTATAATTAAAATATATTTTGTAAAATGGGCAATTGGTACAATAATGCATTCTAAAAGAAGTAAGTTCACTCAGAGGAAATGACAGTAGATGTTGTGATTTAATTTGGGTTACTTATTTAGCGATGCATCTTTGAAACAAAACTGAAATCAGAGTCACAATTGTAATGTGCGAGGAAGCTAAGTCGACATGGAAGCTGTGGAGATTTGTAACTTTTGAAAGTTAAGATGTAGATGTAGTTTGTATTCGGACTTCATGTGTATGTTGTGTGTGTAGTCTTATTGAGATGAAACAAAAGAAAAATCACAAAAGACTTGTTAATTGCAAGGTACTTGCTTAGGACTGTCCTGGGAAACAAGTTTCCCAAAACTGCATGGAGTTTAAAAATGTGTAATACGAAGCTTTCGAACCACCGGACAATTATTATTCATTTGACATTTAACTTTAAACGAAAATAAAAAAAATTTACTCCTTGCAGAATTATATCTTTGATTCACCCACGTTATAACGATGAATTCTTTTCGGAGGTGAATGTATGGCTGTACCGCTGTATTTTAAAATTTTCGCTGAATAAATGGATAAAATAAAACGAAAGATAATCGAAAAGAGTTCACAAGTTAATTTACTTGATCATCCACTATTCCTACCAAATTCTATAAATCAAACTATTTAATTATATACAAAGTATATCTGCAATGAGATAAAAAAATGTTAGTACTAACGACCGCACACACAGTTACACTATTTCTTAAAAATTGTTTATATAGATCTTATGATTAGTAACTGATTTAGACTGCTCCCTTGTTATTTTTTGATCAACAAGAAACATAGCAGTGATATGTTTGCATATAGAATAGTTTTTCACTCAATTTGTATCGAATTTGAACTTATATTAAAAAGATGAAAATTTCATTTTTGCTTTGTGATATAATTTTTAGTTTTTTTTTTTTTTCATTTTTTTTTCTCATAAAATTATGTTATAATAGCGTAATTTTAAATTTCAAAATAGTCATATGTTCCTAATGATCCAATGGTAAAATATAAGTATATCCCCATTGCGCTAATAAGAATTTTATGAATAATTTTACGATTGTACTTTTTGACAAGGAAACAATTCTTTTTCCTGAAAAAATACTTTATTAATGCATATGCATATAAAACTATGCATAAACAGATGGCAATTTTTAGTTTAGTTTTTACATGTTATTCATTATAGTGCAATGAAAACATTTCTTTTCTGTATTATATGCAATGTCGTGTAGAATGAACTATCACCCAAAATACATTTTTTTATTAGATCATGAAAGAAAAACTTCATTAAAGTGTATTTTCATTGTATTCGACCGTCTTGCTGCAATGAATAAATACTTTATAAAATCTATTATTTATTTTTTTTTTATACCCTGCCTACAGAAACTTTTTTTGTTTAATAATAGGTACACTATAGAATTATAATTGTTTTCATTAATATATACAGTACTTAGGTATTAAAGACAACTGAAATATAAAAATATTAATTTATTTTAACAATTTTAACTAAATGTATTTACATTTAAATGTTTTATAAAAAAAAAAAAAAACATTCTAATAGTACTTTATTATTATACAGTCTTCATCTTCGTTTTCAATAATTTCATTCATAGTTATTCCTGTCACAATTTCATCTTCATTGCCACTCAATTTCCTCTTTTTTCTTTTATAATGAGCTGAAGCCAATAAGGAATTTTGAGAGAAAATTCGTTCCTCAGTATTTTGTCTTGAATTCAAATTAATTTTGCAATTTATATCTTCACGGTCATGATGTGTACTTGATTTTATTTTTTCTTCAATTGTTTCTATATCTGCCTGTAAATTGTTCTTATTATTTTTAGTTTTTTCAGTTTTTTTACTTGAATCAATTTTTGTTTTTGTTTTACGAACATCTTCTGATATTTCATTTTGTTTGCCTGCATGATTGTTTGATAATTGACAATTTTTTGTGAAATAATTTATTACTTTTTTTTCTGAAGAACCATCAATCATATCTAGTTTGTTATCACAAGTAACCATTTCTTCAACTTGAATAATACTTTCAGGTATTATAGAATTAACTATGTCAACGTGGCTTATAATTTTAGTTTTATCCTTCACTAATTCTTCGTTTTGAATTTGTTTATTTTCAGTTGAATCTGGTACATCTATCTTTTCGTTAATATTTATTTCTTCATTAATTCTATCAAGATATTCCAAATCAGTTACTTTTTCTTCATTTGAAATAGAATCAATTGATTCGTCTTTGATGTCTATTGAAAATTGATTGCTATGTAGTTTTAATCTATCTGAAGGTTTGCTGTTGAGATTTGCAAGAATTAAATAGGATGCCTTATTATTGTCTTTTTTAAACTCATTACGTTTACTAAATGTATCCAATAAAGAGAATAGTATACCATTGCAACAATTCAATTCTTTTTCATCTAAAGGTATTTCATTCAATGATTCTTCTTCAGGTAGTATTTCTGCAGGCCATTCAAAACCATCAAGTATATACTGAGTCTGGTCAATATATCGCTCTAGCCTATACTTGCTTATAGGTATTTTTATACGATTCAATACATATACAGCTTCTGCTTCACTTAGAACAGGATTCATTTTAAAAATACGAATAATGGCTTCTTGTATGAAGCCACATGTATGTTGTTTATGAAGACGTTGTACAGTATGTTGTATATAAGATGCCTGTTTTATCCATGTTTCTAATATTGTTTTTGGTTGATATAAATGTGAAGCAATTGTAGATAAGTCCATTTTGGGACCATGTAGGTTTAAATGTAGGTAAATAATATTCTCTTTCATAACAGCAAGTTTAACATGAAGTGGCTTCATATTATATATATACAGAATACCCTCTACTGGCCTTTGGACTGTTACCCCGCTGCTTGATGTTTGTATGTTTTTGCATAACTCTCTCCTTTCTGAAGCTGTCGCAGATTTTATATTTTTAACTTTTGTTTTATCTGATAAACCACTTGAAACGTTTAAATCACAAGTAAACATTTCATCTATCTTGGTAATTCTTTCAGGTATTACTGTTTCATTATATGAATTTTGATTTGGCGATTTTTCTTTTATTTTAAAATTAACTATGTTAGCCTGTCTGATTTCAGTGTTATCCTTTACTAATTTTTCGTTTTGAAATTGTGTATTTTCAGTTGAATGTGGCATAAAATTAAAAACATCTTTCTTTTCGTTAATATTTATTGTTTCCTTAATTACGTCAAGATATTCTGAATCAATTATTATTTCTTCTTTTGGAACACAAACAATTGGTTCGTCCTTGATGTCTATAGAAAATTCATTACTATCAAGTCTTAATCTATCTGAAGGTGTGCAGTTGAGATTTGCAGAAATTGAATGTGATGCCTTATGTTTTTCAAACTTATTAGTATTCAATAATGAGGCTATTACATTATTGCAATAATTCAATTCTTTTTCATCTAACGGTATTTCATTCAATGATTCTTCTTCAGGTAGTATTTCTGCAGGCCATTCAAAACGATCAAGTATATACTGAGTCTGATCAAGATATCGCTCTAGTTTGTACCTGGTTATAGAGATTTTGATATAATTCAATACATATACAGCTTCTGCTTCACTTAAAGCAGGATTCATTTTAAAAACACGAATAACAGCTTCTTGTATGGAGCCACACGTATGTTGTTTATGAAGACATTGTACAGTATTTTGTACGTAAGATGCCTGATTTATCCATGTTTTTGATATTGTTTTTAGTTGATTTAAATGTGAAGCAATTGTAGATAAATCCATTTTAGGACCATGTGGATTTAAATGTAGGTAAATAACTTGCTCTTTCACAACTGCAAGTTTAACATGAAGTGGTTGAATATTATACATACGTATCTTTTTACATATTTCTGTTATAGAAGCTGTCCCAGTTTTTACATTTTTAACATTGGTTTTATCTGATAAAACACTTGACACGCTTATTATTAAATCTTTTGTATTATTTATTTCGTTCATATTGCTGGACAAACTGGAAGACTTTCCTTGAATTTCTATATATGATGGTACAAAAATTTCATTTGTTTGAGAATCTAAATTATCTTTGATTCCTTGAATATTTTCAAGTTGATTTTTAAATACTGCAGGTGAATTTTTAGAATAATTATAGTTTAATATATGATCTATTGATGACAATGCCACTATTTTTTGAAAAGCTAAATAATCACCATCTTCCTTGAGATTTTCTAATACTTTTTTTGAGTTTTTATTATTCCATCCTATCAGTGATTCCAAAGTATTAATGCAATAATCTAAGTCTTCATCATCTAGTGTTATTTTATCAAATTCATTTTCTTCAGAAAATTCACAAGTATCCAATAAATGTGCAAGATTCAGTAAAATTTGCTGTAATTTTGATGAACTCATATATACTTTTACATGATCCATTATGAATCTTGCTTGTAACTGTGTTAAATTTGGGTTCAATATAAAAAGACGTCCAACAACTTCATAAATTTGGCTACAATAGCGGTACTTGTTTTTCTGCAATAGAAATTTTTTTATTCGTATAGCTTGACTTATCCACTTATCAATAAGCGTTTCTGAACATTTTAAATACTTGGCAGCTGATGCAGAAGATATTCTTGGGCCTCTATCATCAATACATAAGTGTGTTATTTGTTCTCTTATCAATGATATTTTAAAATGACGTCTTTCACTATTCCTTACTTTTTTATTTTTTCTATGCTTTTCATAAGTTTGTGTAGTATTTAATATTTTATTGATATTTACATTATTTTGTACAATTTTATTGACATTGTGGTTTGTTAATTCTTCTAGATCTGTTTCACTGCTTTCTTCATCACTACTTTCTGATACTGAATCAGGAACTTCTGCATAGGTATGATCCATAATTGATAGATCGTAAGTTAATCTGTCAGCATCTACTGTACTCTTTTTTTTATACTTTCTAAATAAAGTTAACTTTCTTACATCTTCGAGAACTCTGTCCACATCACCAGACGTAAAATAGGTGCTTTTTAATGTAGGTTCAAGGTATTTTAAGTGCTGTTTAATTATTCTTGTGCCACAACGAAATCCCATGTTTTTCATCAAGCTGATTACCTCAGACATTTTTATTGCAGGATTTTTTTTGTAGATACATAGCAGTGCAGCTTGTCTTTGTCCTATGTATCCAAGGAAACCAGTTTTTTGGTGAAAGTGAACCCATTTTTTTATATGATTCTCTGAAACTCCCACTTGTTTAGCAGCTTTTTTAAAAGGTAACTTTGGACCTTTAGGATCAATACACAAGTCAATAACTTGTTGTTTTGAGTTATGAGAACGAAGAGCATAAATGGCATAATGTGGGATATCTACAAAAAAGTAAACAGTTTTATTTTAACTGTTGCTGATACAGTTATTTTAATAAAAGCAAATCTACTTTTATACCTGTTGTCATTGTTTATTTTCTTTGAATTTAGATAATAAACACAAGCAAAATAATCTTCAGAGAATTATTTTAACTTCATGAAACTTTATGTTTCTGTTACGTTAGTCATATGGTTAATGCTGAAAGGGAAGAAAAAATAGTAATTATTATAAAACTACTTAAGACCTTAATTAAAAACAATTAGTTTTTATATCATTACTATTACTGCAGTATACTGTAAATTGAGCATGAAAATACAAAAATAGGCATGTATAAAAATTTTGTTGACATTTTTCATGTCAGGTAAAGCTTGAATCAATTGTGAAACAGAATGTACAATGTATATCTATGTTTCATGGATCATCCAAAAAATCATTCTCACGCCAAACGCACTCACGAGTATCTTGACATTGCAAGAATACCACATATTAATATATAGCTCGATCTGCAAACAAAAACACGAATGTCACTTTATAATAGAATTCGTATTCGTACAATTACTTATAAGTAACCCTTCGCAGCGTCATCGGTAGACAATTCATCGGACGGTCCACGTCAACAAAGTTCTACTTTATTGCAAGCTTCGCCGCATACTTAGGTTAATTAAAAAAAAAAATCGCCGAATTGAAGATAAATAAATATACCCTGATAGAGAGATTAGACACGCATGAAATCTAGCATTTCTTCGACAATCTGTCCGGCAGCGCCCGACCTAACCTTCGCAACGGCCAATCGCCAGCAAGTGCACATATTATGATTTTCCGTTCCGAGTTTTACCATCCTTCTGCTGCTGTGCTGTCTTGGCTAGGCTATAGCCAGTGGCTGCGGCTGCTGTTCCAGAAATCGATTTTCTGCTCCGCAGCTCCGTTTTCACTCTCATATAGACATATACCTACGTGACACGTGATGTACTGATGTGACTTTTTTGGGGGGAAGGGAGGGATAGACGACGACCCACGCCGAGGGATGTCCGCCTGGCAGCTGGCTTATTGCTTATAGGGCGGGGGTCACGTGTTGGGGATCTTGGCTTGGGTATTTAACAAAGAGGTTTAAATGCCGCATGGGGGTGTCATATCCCTAAGGCTTTCTGAAAATTTTGTGTTTTCGCACAATTGTGGTGATGGCGGATGAGTATGATGTTTACAATCAGATATTTTTTTATCTTTGGTATTGATTTGATAGGCGAGAGATTTGATATGGTTTGATTGTTTACAAAAACAATGGATATCGTCGAGTGATTATTGATTTTTCGCTTATAGCGTCTTTGAATCCCACCATAATCAGGCTTCATTGAAAATGTAATAAGAAAAACCCTGGTTACTTACTTATTTTATACTATTAGGTATCTTTGAAACCTCCGTATTTAAATTAGTTTTATACATCCGTTTATTAAAGAGTAAATAATTTTTCAATTGTATTTTTCCCAAGTCGTAGGTTATTTAAATTAGCGATTCCGATTTGCTTCAATAGAAACGTATCGTTTGACACAGTTGTATTAATAAGAGAAATCGAAGAAGCTGGTTTGATGAAATGAATACTGCGTACATCAAATGAATACTGCGTATACGTGCTGATCGTTACATACGCATTCGTACATGCGTTATAGATATGTAATATCTATAACTTCAGCTCGACTGCTTCTTGCTAAATACGACTCACGTCTATATTTGTATACAGACGCACGAACGATACACATATATAAAACACGCTGTAAATTTTCTTTCAACTTTTCCTGAGTGCTTTAATTCGTTATATTCTAACCATTTTAAATATTATTATCACTTTGAACTTATTTATTTTAAAATCACATTTTTTATTTTACTATTAAAAACACAGAAATTAAATTTCCAAATATTTTTCAATAACACAGAAAACTATATTATGCATTCTTATTCTTATCTTATATTTGTTTGAGATATCGCTGTTAGCTATTGATTCAAACACGAGAGAGCGGAATTTGCTGAAAAAAATATTTAGAGGACGGACTTTTTGCACTGTTGTGTATAAAAAGATTATACTTGTCATTCGCTGCATAATGCTCTAATAAATAATGCAGAGAGAACTTCGTCGTAAATTCTACACAAAGAATTTAAAATAAATTACCTTTTATCTTGAAAATAATATCTAATATATAAATATTTATTATTAAAATTACTGCACTTATCCATACAAGGCTCCCATTGAATATTATATTTTTTTAAACATCGTTTATTTTAATAATTTATTGAATATTTTCAAGATAAAGTCTGAAAAATTTTATTTTCATTACAAAATCCCCGTTAATAAATACCCAGCTGGAGTACAATACAGTTGAGGCACTATTTTCATAGTAGGGATAATATTTTAAATACTTCGTACTACGGTTTCGTGAAATTTCCTCAATACTATACTAAAACCAGGTTCAAGAAATTTTGAGAAGTACTGTACAGCCCTTGGGATGGTGAGGTACAAGATAAGTTCAACATAAAATCGATTCGACCTCGTACCTACGAACAGGCGACAGGTGTATCGGATTCGGATATTGTTGGAGCCTTGGGAAAGTTGTTGAAGCACAAAAGGGGCAGGGATCCCTTCTTAGATCTCTCAATTTGACATGCTTATTCGTCTAGATTTTTATTGTAATCGTCGTTATAAATACGAAAAGACAAAGAAAGCTATACTTTCTTGTACGCTCAAAACCCTAAATCTACAACATTCCGCTTTCTATTTTCAGCCCTATGAAAACTGTTCTCCACCTTTCGTTTTCTAAACCGAAAACTACTCAAATTCCCCCATTCGCCGAGTGTGGCGACGGAGCAATATTTGCAAAACAAATATGCCTATGATTTACCTACATACACAAAAAATAAAAATATATATAATATACTGTCTCGCCACTGCTTTTAACGGCTTCAAGTGCGCATCGGTGATACGATAAAGTGAAAAATGCATGTGCAGTGTGCACTTTGCGAGCTAGCGGCAAGTAATGTGTACCTCGCTCATTATGTGATATTAGTCATGCTCCTCTTTGAGGCCTCTGCTTTGCCTGATGTGGCTTATCGCGCGGCACGTTGCATCAGCCGCGTGCGCGAAACCATCGAATGCTCGAAATATATATAGGATGAGAATAGCAATTATTGTGCGACTACGCGACTATCCGAATATTTTATGTAAGGTAGCTGGCTGCTGTTGACAGCCGCAGTCATGTTTTGGAGAACGGCGTCAATAATGTTATGTGTAGCGTAATACTGACTGCGAAGGATATTTTGGAGTGAATCGAACGTATTTTTGCTTTGCAGATAGCAGATAATGAAACGAGGAATACTATTATTTCACATAAAACGTTGCAGTGCATGATTTTCGTATTTTTACGCTGATATCATTGCGATGAATTGTCACAATAAATTATATAAACAACTATAAGTGTACATAGATAACGCAACTTATAACGTTTACAAATACCCTCTTACAACAATCGCCTTGGCAAATAAAATTTTCTTTATCGAGAAAGCTTGGGGCCTCGTGGCTGCATATAAGTAGTTTTTACGAGTTTGGAAAGTTTTTCGGAGCACGCATATATGTATAGGCATCATCCAACAACTACTACGCAGCACGAACACCACAGCTGTTCCCCTCCGCATCGTGCATTTCCAAGCCCCCAGCACCGCGAGAAAGAAAATGGTGTCTGCATGCACGAGCAGCGTCGTCGTCGGCCACGAGTAGAATAGACCTCATGGACAGAAATAACGGTACTTTGGACCGCAATGTTCTCTTTGTTTTTTTTACCCACAAATTCTCTGCGTTTTGTAGAATGGAGTTATGAGCGTTGAACGAAAAGTATAGCTAGCTGCCAATGCAATTAGGGAATAGCACAAGTTTAATTTGATTAGGCGCTGGTAAGAGGATTTGGAGAATCGCAACGTTTAGTTGGGTAACATACACACACGCGCGGATGAGAGATGAAAACAAAATAAATGTTTTGGTATAGGAAGTGATGAATACGTTAGTTCGTGGTCAGAATTTTTTGTTTTGGAATAATTAAGTGTAGGCGTACAGTGAGCTTCCGCGAAACGTAGAAAATGACGCAAAATCAGACTAGTCGCGCGTCATTTGCGCACTTTGCACGACGATAAACTATATTTATAAAGAGAAATTGGCATCGAACCCGAGACAAAGCCCGCAAAAATACACGTCTTTCTCTCCATTGAACGCAGGTCGATTCTTGTCCCGAGAAAGAAACGTCATGGGAATGAAGAAGAAGAAGAAGTGGCCACGACGTAAACAAATCGATAAATCCGCTGGCTGCTCTAGCCAAACGCTTGTGTCGGTGTGTACATATATAAATAAACCTCAATTTTGGAATATCCCGCATGTTCCAAAATATTTTCGCGTGAGAACCACAGTACACAAGCGTGGCTTATCGTTTTTCTCCATTGTTTATAAGCGAAAAAATAAGATTAGGCAGTTTTCACAAAGGCCATTGTCGCATCTCGATCGCCTCTGCCCCTCAGCCCCACACACATGCACACACAGGCACGCAGCCGTACAAAGAATCTTTACTCTGTGGAAGAGGCCAAGAAATCAGACGACAGAAAGCGAGAGTATCGAGACAGACAGGCACACACACACGCGGGAGGGATCTCCCGGAAAAATGGAACTGTTGCCAAAACGCATCGCGCGCGCGCGTGAATCTAAAATGTGGTCATCACCCTCACGAAAAAGAAAAAGAATAAAACACTTCGTCAGACACAAAACGCACGAAGAAGACGACGCTGTATATACGATGTATATAGATATAGCTGAACCTGCGGGAAGCTTCTAGAGGCTTGGTATGGGAGAGGTACAGCCAATGGCAGGCCGGGACGTCGGTCGACTCCAGTGAGCAGTGGGGTGAGCGCTGAGCTCGGCTATAAATACGACCGCTTGGCCTAGCGACGATCAGTACCCGAGACGTAAGCGGTGTGTGCGAATATACGCATAGCTGTGAGTTTCCAAAGCGGATCGACTGAGCGATATTTTTGTCGGTTGGAGATATTCTACGTTTAGAAAGACTTGTTTAGACTGAGGTGAGTTTCCGTCTTGGCGATTTTTTGGTTAAAAAAGTGCGGTTCCTTAGGGTGTTACGGTGATTTTTCTTTCGAAAGGTCGATTGCGAGGGATTTTCATGGTGTATATTTCGGAAAATGGCGTAGAGGGGCATAAGAAAGCGCTCTATTGCGCAGTTTGCCCTTTTTAGGACGCGGAATGGGTAATTGGGTCAGAGCCTACATAGCGAAGGTTAGGCGGTTATAATTGGATGCATGTCGTTTCCGCCTGCGATTTGGCGGCTCAACAAGATTCTTAAGGGTTTTAATGCATCGAAGGTTGCGATTTGACAGCAGCTGATTTTCTTTGTTTCGTTGCTGGGCGAGAGACACGGACGCCATTGCTGCATCTCGGTCGACTAACTGTCAGCCTTTCGAATTTCGTGAAGCTCGCTCGTTCGTTTATTGCCACATCGGAAAATTTTAGTGTTATATAAATTTGAAGAAAACGGCCTACTAAAGTTGCGGAGAAAGTTGACGAAATTGCCGTCTCGCTAAACGTAATACAAACGTCGAGGTAATTTGAGTGACGGTGGGGATTTTTTGGTTAGTCATTTCCTGTAAATAAGTTAGTGGGAAATGCGATCGTTTATCGTGATTCAGAGATTAATGCGGAAATTATTATTAAAATTGCGTGATGTGAATAATGTTTGACGAAGAAAATGGCCGCGAGTACTCGGGTGAATCAGATGGTGGGTTAGTCCACCATCTTGTCCGAGCCAGCTGTAGAAGTATTGATTGCAACGCGGATGGCAACGCCCTTATGAAACTTTAATGTTATTCTTTGAGTACATTATTATATACAAGTTTTTCAAGTTTCTGTTTCTTTTATTTAGTATTAGCAATGTTTTTCAATATTGTTATATCAATATAAATTTATTAGAATATTACATTGGTGGTACATTTAGTGGCTGCATAAACATAAGCAATTCAATAGAACAAAATTAAATATTGTTTTTCCAAATTAATTAATTGAATTAAAATACACAGTGAAATATTTATTGAATTAATTATTGCAACAATTAAAATATTTACATCAATAAAAAAAAGAAATTATTTAAAATATCATAAATTAAAAAAAAAAGAATTAAATAGAACCAAATTAAAAATATTGACTTTTTTAAATTTATTAAATTCAAACAATTAAGTAAAATCTTAATATAATTTATTCTTGGGATGATTTAATTAAAATAAAAGAAAACAGTTTATAAATTTAACAGTTTTTGAAATATTACTTAGTGGCTTTAGAAAATATTTTTGTGGTTATTAAATGCAACAAATATACTAATTATGTTTGTTTATTACAGAGAAACATGCAGATCTTTGTGAAGACTTTGACTGGCAAGACCATCACACTTGAGGTTGAGGCCTCAGACACAATTGAAAATGTGAAGGTGTTAAGGCCAAGATTCAAGATAAGGAGGGAATTCCCCCAGACCAGCAGAGGTTGATCTTTGCTGGCAAGCAGCTCGAGGATGGACGCACTCTGTCCGATTACAATATCCAAAAAGAATCTACTCTTCACTTGGTCTTGCGTTTGAGAGGAGGAATGCAAATCTTTGTCAAGACTTTGACGGGGAAGACTATCACACTTGAGGTTGAGGCTTCCGACTTGATCTTTGCTGGCAAGCAGCTCGAGGATGGACGCACTCTGTCCGACTACAATATCCAAAAAGAATCTACCCTTCACTTAGTCCTGCGACTTAGGGGAGGCATGCAGATTTTTGTTAAGACTCTCACAGGCAAAACAATCACTTTAGAAGTTGAAGCCTCAGACACGATTGAGAATGTTAAAGCCAAAATCCAGGACAAAGAAGGCATTCCCCCAGACCAGCAGAGGTTGATCTTCGCTGGCAAGCAGCTTGAGGATGGTCGCACACTGTCCGACTACAATATTCAAAAGGAGTCCACCCTTCACTTAGTGCTCCGACTTCGTGGTGGTATGCAAATCTTTGTGAAGACATTGACAGGCAAAACCATCACATTAGAAGTCGAGGCCTCTGACACAATTGAAAATGTCAAGGCTAAAATTCAAGACAAAGAGGGAATCCCTCCCGATCAACAGCGTTTGATTTTTGCTGGTAAGCAGCTTGAAGATGGTCGTACCTTGTCAGACTACAACATTCAGAAGGAGTCTACCCTCCACTTGGTCCTCCGTCTGCGTGGTGGTATGCAGATCTTTGTCAAGACTTTGACTGGTAAAACCATCACTCTGGAAGTTGAGGCCTCTGACACTATCGAAAATGTCAAGGCTAAGATCCAGGACAAAGACGACTATAACATCCAGAAGGAGTCTACCCTCCACTTAGTCCTCCGTCTGCGTGGTGGTATGCAGATCTTTGTCAAAACCTTGACTGGTAAGACCATCACTCTCGAGGTTGAAGCTTCTGACACCATCGAGAATGTCAAGGCCAAGATCCAAGACAAAGAAGGCATTCCCCCAGACCAGCAGCGTTTGATTTTCGCTGGTAAACAGCTGGAGGACGGACGTACTTTGTCCGATTACAACATCCAGAAGGAATCAACCCTTCACTTGGTTCTCCGTCTGCGTGGTGGTATGCAGATCTTCGTCAAGACCTTGACCGGTAAAACCATCACCCTGGAAGTCGAGGCGTCTGACACTATCGAAAATGTCAAGGCTAAAATCCAGGACAAGGAAGGCATCCCCCCAGACCAGCAGCGTTTGATCTTTGCCGGTAAGCAGCTGGAGGACGGACGTACTCTGTCCGACTATAACATCCAAAAGGAGTCGACTCTCCATCTCGTACTTCGTCTCCGTGGTGGTATGCAAATTTTTGTGAAGACCTTAACTGGTAAGACCATCACCCTCGAGGTTGAGGCCTCCGACACCATCGAAAACGTCAAGGCTAAGATCCAGGACAAGGAAGGTATTCCCCCAGACCAGCAGCGTTTGATCTTCGCGACTATAACATCCAGAAGGAGTCTACCCTCCACTTAGTCCTCCGTCTGCGTGGTGGTATGCAGATCTTTGTCAAAACCTTGACTGGTAAGACCATCACCCTCGAGGTCGAAGCTTCTGATACTATCGAGAACGTCAAGGCTAAGATCCAGGACAAAGAGGGCATTCCCCCGGACCAGCAGCGTTTGATCTTCGCTGGTAAACAGCTGGAGGATGGACGAACTCTTTCCGACTATAACATCCAGAAGGAGTCGACTCTCCATCTCGTACTTCGTCTCCGCGGTGGTATGCAAATCTTTGTGAAGACCTTGACTGGTAAGACCATCACTCTCGAGGTTGAGGCCTCTGACACCATCGAAAACGTTAAGGCCAAGATCCAAGACAAGGAAGGTATTCCACCAGACCAGCAGCGTTTGATTTTCGCTGGTAAACAGCTCGAAGATGGGCGTACGCTGTCCGATTATAACATTCAAAAGGAGTCGACTCTTCACTTGGTTCTGCGTCTTCGCGGTGGTATGCAGATCTTTGTCAAGACCCTGACTGGTAAGACGATTACCCTCGAGGTCGAGGCCTCTGACACAATCGAAAATGTCAAGGCAAAAATCCAGGACAAGGAAGGTATCCCCCCAGATCAGCAGCGTTTAATCTTCGCTGGAAAGCAGCTCGAGGACGGACGTACGCTGTCCGATTATAACATCCAGAAGGAGTCTACCCTTCACTTGGTCCTCCGACTGCGAGGTGGTATGCAGATCTTCGTTAAGACTCTTACGGGCAAAACCATCACCCTGGAAGTCGAGGCCTCTGACACAATCGAAAATGTCAAGGCAAAAATCCAGGACAAAGAAGGTATCCCCCCAGACCAGCAGCGATTGATCTTCGCCGGTAAACAGCTCGAGGACGGACGTACGTTGTCGGACTACAACATCCAAAAAGAGTCAACCCTGCACTTGGTCCTCCGACTTCGTGGCGGTATGCAGATCTTCGTCAAGACTCTTACGGGTAAGACCATCACCCTGGAAGTCGAGGCCTCTGACACCATCGAAAATGTCAAAGCGAAAATCCAGGACAAAGAAGGTATCCCCCCAGACCAGCAGCGATTGATCTTCGCCGGTAAACAGCTCGAAGACGGACGTACGTTGTCGGACTACAACATCCAGAAAGAGTCAACCCTGCACTTGGTCCTCCGACTTAGAGGAGGTATGCAGATCTTCGTCAAGACTTTAACCGGTAAAACGATTACCCTGGAAGTCGAGGCTTCAGACACGATCGAAAACGTCAAGGCCAAAATTCAGGACAAAGAGGGCATTCCTCCAGACCAACAGAGACTGATCTTCGCCGGAAAACAATTGGAAGATGGGCGCACACTCTCTGATTACAATATTCAGAAGGAGTCTACACTCCATTTAGTCTTACGTCTCAGGGGGGGCTATTAAAATAAAAAATCTAAATTCCTTTTGTTATGTGATCTCTATAGTTGTAATTAAGAAAACTTTTAAATAAATTAAATTTTTTTTATTTGCATTAAATAATCTACTTGTTCATTACCTATCTCCTATTCCCAACTATATCCAATTATTAATCTAATTACTTATCTTATGTTATAAAAGAAATATATCAGTCTGTTAAATTCATATATCTTGCATTGAATTAATTTAAAGTATTTGTCGATTAAAGTATATAAATTTCTAATTATTTCTGAATAATGTTCCAAATAATGTTAAACTTTGCATTGTTATTCAATTGTTACTGAAATTTAATTTAAAGTCTTTATTTTGTAAAATCGTATATTGTTCACAAAGTACTTTTTAATTATATTAACATCTATTTCTTCGTATAGGTATTTAACAATAAGATTAAAAAATCTATTAATGCAACAAACATTCTTTCTATAATGCTTAGTTTATTTATCATTCATGTGAAAAGTATTTATGCTCGAATTGGTTAATATTTTGTTTTCATACCACGGTCGGTCATGTAGACTCCACTTATAGTACGCCCACGCATTAAACGTTACCAACTGAAATTCAAAGTAGATTCCGGTATTAGTCGTATGATGGCACTACTTATTTATTTTAGAGTTTCAGGTTCAAAAAATGATTTAGAAATCTTTACAGTGGATTTACTTATATTATCGAAAAAATTAACAGTATACATTTCCAATAGTTTCAAACAATGTTATACACCTATATTTATAACTACTTAATATTAATACAAAATAGATAAATTAAAAAATTATTAAAAAATAATCAAGTATTCAACCCTTTAAATAAAACATCATAGTCATATATAAGTATACCTCAAAAGTTGTTTCTCGACCATTGTCTCAACCCTCTAAAATTACATCATCACTGTTAAGCCCAACGATCCAGAAACTGGTTCATTCACGATGCAATCATACGCCAATAAAAAAGCCAATTCTCTCTCCCCATTCACCGCGGCCACATAAAGATCACCCGAATTACATTCCGAATGCGGGAGTGCGCACACTCTGGCGAACAAAAAACCCGCCGTAACCGTCCTCTACCACACACGTATTATACACATCATATTTAAATGCAGATTTCCGTTCTCTGCGTGTCTCATCGCCCGCATTACACTCCTGCGTACCTCGGGCAGCACAAAAGGCTTTCTTCTGCGCGGCGGCCGAAGGACCATCATTACCCATAAATCACGCTACAGCGGTGGGGCCCGAATAAAGTCACCCGAAACACACTTCGACGTGCCCTCTCAAGGCGAGCCATATCTCTCTTACGCTTCAATTTACAAACAATACTTGGCTCTCTATATATCTCCCGTACATAATTAACGAAATTACTCTTTTCTCTCTCTCTCTCCGTACTTAATCGCCGATGATTTAGCGCCGATTGTGCGCGTCAGCTCTCGAGGGCGAAAATCACAAATTGCGCCGCGTCGGATTATTTATACACACAGCGCGCGGGCGGTGTATGGCATTAATCGCGTTCGTACCACCCGAATTACTCGCGAATTTTTGTCGGTGATGGAAAATTGCGGAAAAGAGAGCTCTGCGTGCGCCGCTTTGTTTTTTCGTTTTGCCGCTGAGAGGATTTGGAGATATTGGCGTATAGATATACCACGCGCTCGCGGAGGAAATTGTTTTTGTAAAAGGCGCTTTTGAGGGGGCGGTATATATGTATGGCGGTGCCGCGGGCTGCGAGAAATTGAAAGGGTATTTGTAATTTCAAGGAGATTATTAAAGATGACGGCGTGGTTCGCGGTTACGGAAAAAGGCGCTTTAAGTATTATTTACGAGTTTGAAAATATTGTTCTGTCATGTGTATTGAGGATAGTTGTAAAGATAAAAATTAAAGAAGATCGTATTGCTGTGAATGTTATAATTAATAAATATAGATGTTACGAAATTAAATTTAAAATTGAAATTGACAAGTGGCAATAGCGGCGTGAGGATGTAATAGATAATTAGAAGTGGAAAGATACTTGCGCTGTGCGTTTATTTTGATAATTATTTATTACTGTAACACCTAATTACTCTTCTCAAATATACACTGATTAATTGAAGAGCTTATATCGAACCAGTAAATCCATCCGTGCATGTACTGCAGTGAGAATATATTCTATTTCTAGGATTGTAGCAAAGCTTGTAATAACTCTTAGTAAACGCTTTTGGATTACAAAAAAAAAATGACGAATGAGCGTGTATTTTTGGAGATTAGGAGGGCAGATTAGGATTAGGGAGGATTTTAGAAAAGGGTTTCATATTATTGTTTTTTAGGAAGATTAAGAATGATCAAAAGTCTTGCTATACATGTTCAATAAAACATAATAATAAACGATAACATAATGAATGTGTCTATATAATTTTGTTAAAGTTATAATTAAAATTAATGATGAAATTGAAATGAATTCTAATACTATAATGTTCAATAACTTGGATTATAAATATAATAACAAAAATTATTTCATAAATATAGTACATATCTAAAAATATGACAATTAAAAAATCTACAAGTCAAAAAATTAAAAAACCGAACATGTGCAAAACAAGATTTTATCTCTCATTTCAACAGCTGCAAATCTACAACCAATTCGAAATTCAGTTGCTTTCCGAACAATCGGCAATCAAAGGCTTTAAACAAGTTAAATCACCTCTCGCGATTAAAAATTAACAGACAGTAAAATTCAATCCCAAATCGCCCATCAATCCCGTCCGCGCGCGCGCGCCCCTCATTTAACCCGCCACAAAAATATTCTCTCTCTCTCTCTCTCTCTCTCACCCACGCGCCGAAAAACCGCGACTTTTTATCTCATCCATTGCCACAATGTGTCGTCCGCGCGATTTGCAGCGCAGCAGAACGCGATCGCGGATAATGGGCTCACCGCGCTGTGGCGATTTTCAATGCGAGCGCGCGTCCGGCGTAATTCCGCGCGACACACGATGGCGCTCTATATTTTCATAAATTTCCAGTATATAGTCGCTCCTCGTCCGCCCGGAATATCCACGCGTTATACGGAAAAGTAGAGTTTTTGTGCACCTATACTCGTACAATACGCCGAGTCCGAAAATAGATTTGAATTGTTAATTTTTTTCTCGGTAGCCGCGCGCGGCCAATTTGTCGGTTTTATCTTTTTTTCCGAGCCGTGCGTTGCTTTTAATTCGCGGCGATTTGTTTTAACGGGCAACGTCGGATTTTCGTTTATTTGGAAGAGGAGGAGGAGGGATCCGTTGTTGTAAAATGTGTGTATATATGGTGTCGGTGGATTTGCGAGCGTATAGGTACTGGAAATAGAGAATTTAATTGAAATAGAAGTGACGAGGGTTTAATTTAATTAATTACCAGTGAATATTTGGCATTGTCGATTCTGTTGTATATCCCGATTTCTCGATGGATTTTATTTTAGTAGACGATTTTCCGATGGTATTTTAAAAATTTGGATGGTATATCGAAATATATAGACTGAAAGAGAAATGGGTATATGCGTGCTTTAAAATGAGCTGGGAACTGAATTTAGGATGGGCTATTACCGTTACAAAATAATTACGTTATTAAAAAACAATTTTGAAAATTGAATATTCCTCTAAAACCACATGATCGTGTTGTGAATTATAATAATAGCGCAGTTATCTCATTAACTTGGTGTTTTACGTAATCGATGCCTGCGTGTATTAATAGAATAAAATTATACACTTTATTTAACGGGAAATTTGTATGAACAATTAAGGGGTCAATTTACTAGAAATTCTAATAAAGTTGAAATTTAACGCGACGAGACCAGAGTTTTTTTGTTAGGTATAACGACAACAATTAAAATGCAACATTAAGTACTTTGAGCTCAGTAAACATAATTTTAAATTTATACCGAATATGACAACGATTTTTATTCATCTATAACTGTTGATATTCTTCTCCAGTCATAAAGCATTTTCCCACAATCTTTTATCGCTAAAATCGGCATGTTTTCAACACTTCCGCCAACATCTCCAATCCAAAGCGCCATCACCCAAGAACATCTCCCCTCCCAAAAGCTCTCTCTCTCTCTCTCTCTCTCTCTCTGTCTCTTCCTCTATCTCTCTCTTTCCACGACCTATAATAAGTATACCCATCTATACCGATCCGAGCCCAAAATAATCTCTTCTATAGCCGTACAACAACTACTACCGACCGATCCATCCTCTCCAAAAAGAGTAAAGCTCCCCGATATCCCAAAGGGCAATAAGCTCAAAAAAGCGCGCCTCACTTCTCACCGATCTATATATATATGTATGTAAAATCGAGTTCGCCGCTTGCGTTGCTCTCTCTCTCACTTGCCAGTATATATCCATACGTATGTATATATACGTATACACTTACGGCGCTATACTATACACACATATAAGCGGGGCGCGCTCCGCGGTTATGTGTCTCTATGGTAGGGCGAAGAGAGCTCGAGAGCTGGGACCGAGAGCGCGCCGCGCAAAGAAGCCGGAGTCAGTCTCGAGCCGGCTGCCAGTCCAGCACTGCACGGTCCCCCCGCGAAAGAGAGAGAGAGAGAGAG
>JAPYZO010000693.1:0-23197 GCA_030522905.1 Torymus flavipes | reverse complement strand
GATATGGAATAAGGTGGATGTAAGTGGACTGTGTGATTTGATGTGAAAGTGATGAGAGTTGATGTAAGAGTATAGGGTAGATTTGTGAAATGGGGTTAATGGGGCTAAAAAATATCGTTAAAGAAGAGGTAGCAGTTTGTAGAATTTGAAATAGTTGTATTTTACCTTCATTTTAATCTTACAAAAAGATTTTGTTTTCTGAATGGAAAATGTTAAGTAAAATCAATAGCGAGCAGGGTAACGTCAACCGTGGTGGAGCAGACACCAGTGAATGAACATTTTGATATAAAAAATATTTTTAATGTTTGTGGCCTCATGAATCTCTGAAAAATGTCATTTTTTTACGGACTTGATTGCTGTCAAGTCCAGAAGCCCGAAGTGTTTCTGTACTTGTTGAGGACTTGAGTGTCTCAGGGAATTAAGTCCTCACAACCCTGCTTAGTATCTACCTCTTTGATAAGGGGCAAGGGAAGCGCAAAAAAGTCGTTTCCTACTTCCCTAAAAGAACTTCTCCTGATCACAATATATCGATTACTTTCAATTCTTATTTCACGACTGTGTTATTTTGATAAATTTATTTATAATAACTCGTACGTCTCGCATTTATAAATGAAACGTAAATAAACACTCCATTTTTGCCGTAACAAGGGTGCTCAAATAAATTCATAACTCGTATTCAAAGAGCACGTGTCTGGCCATGCTGATCACTAATCTACTTGCATCCAATTCAGTATACGTTTACTTCCACTTAATACCATCTAATTTTTTTGTTTTTCTAGAAAAACAGCTTATAAATAATTAAAAAAAGAATACATTTATATTTACAAAAGAAATAACGTTATAAAAATTTATGCGTGCGTATACATAGAAAAGCAATATAAATTTAATCTTATAAACACGTCGACAGGTCTCACCTGGCTGCTAACCCTCTGGGCGATCCTCGGCGCGTTCGCGTTCTACATAACGGAGGGTCCGCGCGAGCGTCAACAGGTCGTCGACCTCAAGGACATGCAGCGCGACCTCGCTGTCGGCCTGGCCACCGAGCTCCGCCAGCTACGCGCCGACGAGCAGGAGATGGAACCCCTCTGGAGCAAAAAGGTACAGCAGTACGTCGCAAGGCATGAAAAGCTGCTGCTGATCGCTGTGAGCTCAGGGTACGGCGAGGGAGGTGACAACGGACAGCTGTGGACGTTCTCGGGGTGCATGCTGTTCGCTATCTCCGTGCTCACGACGTTGGGTGAGTTTTCAAGAGGGTGCGGAGTGGGTTTTTTTTGCTGGGTTGGGTGGTTTTAGGAGTAGATGTGGTATTTGCGGGAATTTTTCTTTGAGTTTCCCGTGTTCTGTGAGTTGATAGAAGCAAGAAATAATTAGAGACGTAATTCATTGATTAGTAGAAAAAAATTAACATCTACATTGACAAAATTTTTTATTGAATTTAATAGGGCTTTATTGACGGTAATAGAAAGTTTCTTCATTCATTTAAAAAAAATGATTTCATTGTAATTGAAATATCCTTCATTTTTTACTGTCGTGTTTGTTGAGTTAAACCTTTTTTTTCCAAGTTCATTGGGGCATCACAATGAAAGCATTGTATAGATGTCCCGCAATAAAATATATTGTTAATAAATTCATTTTTTGTGTGCATATACCCATACCATTAATAATATTAAAACATCGAAAAGCTCATTATGCATTCCCCATAAAAACTCTTTTCTTCTACCTACAGGTTTCGGCGCCCCGGTACCGCGCACTAACGCCGGCCGCACCGTCGCCGTGGTCTTCGCCGCGATCGGCATCCCCGCGCACTTCGTCCTCGTGCTCAACCTCGGCCTGATGCTTGCGATGAGCTTCAAGCGCTACGGCATCGCCAAGAAGTATCCGGAAGTGGCACGGGACCGCGAGACCATCGACGTCATGCCCATGCCCATGTGGATCAAGATCGTGCCGTTCGCTGCGATCGGTAAGTGTAATATTTCGGTAAAAAATTTACATAACAATGAGAAACGCGGTCTACCTTGGATGGTATTGTTAATTTTTGTCAATGAACAAATTTTTTTGAGAAATAAAATGGAAGAAATCTAATCTTATTGTTGTAAGTTGAGAAAACGGTAGTTTTAAATTTTAATAATTAAAAAAAGTTGTCAAATGTGTATAAAGGTATATATAGGCAATCATTAAAAAATTTATTACAATTACACTTTGTAGATAGTCAATTTCTCGTTGAAAGACCTATTTAAATTTCTTAAAATTAATTTGTTTATTCGCGATTCCCAAAACCAAAATATCATCCCTACTCCGACGTCCATACACTTTCAAGATTATTTTTTGCCAAGTTATCTAAACCATAATAAACTACAAAAACTCTTTCTACATTCTAGCCGTGTACTACGTAATCGGCATCCTGTGCTTCGGCGCTGGCCGGCAACGGCCGTTTTCGGACAGCCTGCTCTTCCCGCTGGACTTCACAGCGGCAGGCGGTCTGTCGACGACGGCCGGCTATGTAAGGATCCTCTACGGCGTGTACCTCGAGGGTGCGGTGACCCTCGCTGCCATAGCCGTCGCCGTGCTCAAGATCTCGGCGACGCAGAGCCTCACAAATGTCGGCCTCAAATACGGACTCCTCGTGCCCGCGTAACGTGAAGGAAAGAGAGCAAAAGACTCGGTGTATGTGTGTAAGGAAGGCTTGAAGGGTCGTTACGACTATTGGTATAGATTTAGGAATGTTAGGTGATGTTGAGGATGCGCAACGTTTGTTAAATTGTAAATAGTCGAGGGTTATAACTGCTTTCGTTGGGAAGTATATACTTTTGTGAAATTAGATAGATTTATATGACGAATGTTTTTTAATTGTGATTCTTGTTATTATACCTACTTAATTTTTCTGAGAAGTAGGATTGCAATATGTTATAAGAGCCATAGCAGAATTTTAAAGGATAAAAAAAATGAAATACTACTGTGTGCCTATCATAGCTAAACTTTTTTTTTGATTATGTAAATGCAAGTGCAGATCAAGCATAAAGGACACACTAACAATTGTTTACGAGAGGTACATGATATAAATACACAATTAAAAAATTAAATGTAGAGAAAAATGTAGAAACGTATAAATATCATAGGGTCTACCTAACGTGATGCAATTGTCATATTGACAATGTTCATATTTAGTGTATCTTTTTTATATGTGTGCGTGTTAAAATAATTAACGATAAGTTTTCTATTAATGCAATTCATTATCTATGAACCAAAAAATTTACATTTATAAATTAATCATCAAACCAAAAATTAATTATTTTTATATAAACATGTCATTGGAACAGTATAATAATCTACATTTTTCTTAAACTCTTTTGTATAAAATAAAGAGCATAATGAAATAGTTTTATGAACTAAAATATAAGTACCACTTTAAATGTTTGATTTTATATTATTTGAAATGAAATATTTTTGAGTCTGATATCTCATATCCTTGATACAATATATTTTTTGTGTCATGCTTAATTTCAAGGATTTAATTATCTTTTCTTATAATTGAACTTACAATTCAAATTATATTTTTATGAGCATTTTTTATGAAAAAACATCAAATCTATAAATATACTTAACGTTATTAAGTTATGCTGTAACGTTGTAAAAAATTGTAAGTACGTTTAATACATTCCATTGTTTAATGAGACTATGACGTTAATTAAAACTCTGAAATGATTTCATATCCTTATGTACGTTAAAAATTAAAAAAGATCAATTTTTTTATTTATAATTTTTATTTCTATTCAATCATAAAAGCACCAAACAGGTGACATTACAACAGTATGCAAAGGTAGGTATCACTCGATACTTATCCCGCCTTTTTGTTTGAAAAGAACAGCCATTCAAAAAATAGCTTTAAGCTAACTTTAGGACTATAAACCAAAACTTGAAGAAAAAATTAACCGTTATAAATAATGATAAAATTGAGAAATAAAATTTATGACAGCAGATTAATTTATTCAAAACAAGCTAAGATCATTGTCGCAGAATAATCTTAACATTCATAAGTTACATATTTCCTTTTAGTTTTGGTTTTTCGACCATACTATTTTACAATTTACAACTATAAAACAAAGCGATCCAATGGCTGATTTTCCTCTACCTTGTAAACGTATGATCTCTGCTTGCCACTTTTTGAAAATAAAAACATTACAACAACGTAACAATTATAGTTCTTTGGAGGCTCTTTCATTCCATTTCATGTGTACATGAGTGTAAGGCGAGCACACGCTGATGACGAACCAACGTCGATACTTTTTTTTTTGCTTTCGTTCGGTAACAGGTCTATGTATGTATCTATTTGAGTTTAGGGCATTTTTCGTCGTTCGCTCTTATCGTCACTGTCGTCTTCGGAGCCAAGATCCTGTGGCTTGTCAGATGGATCGGCCGGACTGGTGATCTTCGTTTTTGTAGTCGTCGTCTTCTTATCATTCAGAGCATCACGTATTGAATTCATGAGGTCGAATGGTTCCCCGTAACATTGTTTTGTACCTAAGACAATAATTGAAATTATGTTAACTTAAAAATGTGGTTGAATTTTACATTATTCTTTTATTTTTATGAGGCAAAATGTTATTTAACAATATTAGTATCGATAAAGGAAAGGACAATATTTAAAATGCGAAAAATTTGGAACAAAAAATCATAAGTTATTCACAAAAATTAATATTTAAGATTAAAAATTCACAATTAGTACTGTTGTACACTAGAATACCATTATTTGGTATAAAAAATGAATTTATTTCACAAAACGTCTGTGCCATAAGCTAAAAAACAAAATTTTGTCTAAAATTTATAGGCGACACCACTCACCTAACAATAATAGTTTATCCGAAAATTGCTTTCTTCACCCTATCAAGCAACCCTTCGCTTTGTGTTTCAGTCGCGTTACTCGACTGATTCGCTTGAGTTTGCTCCGACGTGCCTAAAAAAAGGAATCTCTGATAATTGAAAAATAAAACAGAAAAAAAGAATCTTCGTGAATATCGTGATCAAAAACACGTGTTATTTGACGTCAGAAAACTTCCCAAGATTTTTAAAAACTAATGAAGTGAGAATTTTTCTAAAGTAAATTACGAGAAAGGCATGCATTTGTCATACCTGATTAGTCATATAAATATACAGACAAAAGATGTAAAAAAAATCACAAGTACAGTGGAAATTTTAAATAGAAATGAGAAATTATTAATTATGCTACAGCCAACTCCCAGACTCCCTAAAGTAAATATACGTACTTTATACGTACCTCGATACTTTGTAAGAATAACGTTATATCTTGCTAATACAAAACAGATGTGCACATTTCGTATAAAAATCTGTACCTGCAGTGCCTCTCGATTTAAACTTCAAAAATCAAAGACCCTTATGTCAAAAATTATTTTATTCATCAATCATTTTCTAATATACATGGAAACAAACTTCACGTACGAAATGGTAGAACATTGCAATTTACGCCAGAAAAATTCTCAGCCTGACACAAAAAAAACGCAGCAAGTAGGCATTTTCTGTTTCTCATTTACTTTTATTTACAAAGCTAAAAACTATAACAATAAGTAACGCGTATACACGTGGGGAAACTCAAGCGACAACTCATCATCATCATCATTAGCGCGTCACATTATCACGTGCATGCGCATGTATCTCAATCTTATAATCTCTCTCTTTTTCTCCCCCGTATAACCTTCAAGCAGACTCTTGAAGCGCCACACATTAGCTACGACCCTTCTGTTCCTTACCATCCTTTTTCGTGGTGATGCCGTGAATAGTGCCGGGCGTGTCCTCCTCCATCTCTGCGTAAGCCTGTATCAGGGCGCGCTGCTTGTCCGTGAGTGAGGTAGGCGTGCGAATCTTGATGTTAACGTAGTGATCGCCGTGACCGGTGGTGTTGACTTTTTTCAATCCCTTACCACTGAGACGTACGAGAGTATGGGACGATGTGCCCGGTCTAATCTGTATTGTCAGTGCTTCGTAGACACCCTCAATGCGTATGGTGCCGCCGAGGATTGCCTGTGACACGCTCACATCCGCGTCTGTGTGCACGTCCGGGCCGTCACGGCGGAAGTAACGGGACTTTTCCACGCGGAATGTTATGAAGACCTCCTTGTTGCCCACGGCCATGCGCACCGTCTGGCCGTCCTCGACGCCCGCTGGCACCGGTACCGTTATCTTTTTGCGCTGCACCTGGATAAAATGAAAATATAATGGTGTTAATAAGTTTTTCATGTTTTTAAAAAAGGATTTCAAAAACTTTTTCTTATTTAGATATAATAATTGATGCATAAAATTCAGAACATATGATTAATTTGCAATAATAAAAAATATTTATATAATAGAAAATATCAAATGAAACTTACAGTTTGTCCTTTTCCTTCACACTCCATACACGGGTGCTTTATGTACATTCTTGTGCCATGACATTGTCTACAAGTTGAGCGCATGACGAATGGTCCAGTACTGATGGTTTCCATTCCTGTTCCATTACAATATTGACATTTTACAGGTTTGAAACCTAATTCACATCTATTGCCTTGGCATTTGGGACATGTATCTACTACATTTAAGTTTATATCCTTATTGACACCTCTTGCAGCTTGAGAGAATGTCAAATTCATGATCACCTAAAACAAAATTATCAAATTTATTATTACTCAGTCCCTTTTATAAAAATAGAAGTATGATCATAAATTCACCTCTTGGGCTGCACCAAATCCATATGACGATTCAGCAAAGTCTTCAAAGTCAGAGAAACCTCCACTTTTGAAGCCAGCATCACCAAAAATCTTTCTAAATAATTCTTCAGGATTGACTGATGATTTGAAATTCCAGTTAAAATCTCTTGTACTCTGATTTCTTGCACCGGCTGAAGGCCCACCTCCCATGCCCATTTGTTCTGATGTTGCACCCCATGTATCATATTCTTTTCTTTTGGTTTCATCGCTAAGTACTTCATAAGCTTCTGAGACTTCTTGAAACTTTTTACTGGCATTTGGATCATCTTTGTTAGTGTCTGGATGATATTTCTTAGCTAATTGATAATATGCCTTTTTGATATCTTTTACTGAAGAATTTCTTGAGACTCCTAATACTTCGTAATAACCTTTCTTTGCAAGTGCTGTATTTGATAAATGGAATTTTCTATGACTTTGAAATGATCTTGTTGGAGAATCTAAAATGCAATGTACACAATCAGCAAACAATAAAATATATTTTATAATCAATAAATAAATTTAAGGTATATTTAAAAATTATATATTTGTAATTAGATATATCTGCCAATGTCTTATGATACTTATGTTTTTAATTACATAAATAGAACAAAATATATAGGACTGTTATTGAAAATAAGATGTAGCTTTGCAGTCTTATTTCATTACTTTGCATTTATTCTACATACCTATATTTATATGTATATCTATTCAATATTCAAATATTTATAGATCTCATATGATTGATTGCAAAACTTTGTAGAATACATGAAACAATTAGATGAAGTAAAAATTTTTAACTCAACGAAATAACATAAATGATAGCAGTAGCTATAAAATTTCCTTCAATTGTATTAAAAAATAATAAAAAAAAAAAGAAGCGAATCGAAAAATCGAGATTCCGTGTTGAAAATATTACGAGAAGTTTAAAGAACTCAATACATCGAAAAACGTTTTACCCCGAACGTTGATAAGGCTATCAACCTGAAATCACATGTAAGCCTTATAGGTTAGGTCAAGTGAATCCTCCGACACACCGGTACTCCAAAACAAACTTTCTCCGAATTTTCCACCGCACACCCTAACATCCCTTGAAAACCCTCTCGAAAACTCTCCAAAAAGCACTCAACATCACCGAAAATCTCAGCTTTCCAAAGGCTAACGAGAAATGATGTAATAACGGGGTACACTCACACTTCTGGGACTTGCAGCATCCGGACCAGGGGTCGACAGCCAGCGGCCCCGTGGCGTAGTGCCGCTGAAGACTATCGCTGCTCCGTTGCGAACATCCCGGGCCTGCCTGCGAATTCGCCCGGCTGATGAGGCCCAAATTCCGCGGGCGCAGGATCGCGGCGAGACCCTTACCGGTGGCCATGTTGACCGAGAGACGCATGCCACCCGAGCGCGAGCGCACGAGGTGCCGCAGCCCAGAGCACTAATGCTATATGTATATATATGTATATGTATATATATATATGTAATATGATGTAGTACGTAGGGGAAAGAATATATATAGCAGTAGAGAGCTTGGCGAAAAAAAGGAGGCGAGGATCAGGTGTCCTGCAGGATCATTGTCGCGGTTTCGGAAGGAATGGGTCTTCACTTTTCTGTCCGCTGGAAAATTGCAAGCTCTGCGCGCATGCGTTTACCGAGATATCAGTACTCAGTAGGACAGTAGATTGACGTCGATGAGATAATGGGATACAATGGGTCATTCAGCTTGTCGGAAACTCGGAACACTTAATTAAGCGTAATTTTTATTGATTTTGCACAATAATGGAGTTGATTGGTATAATATACTATTAAAATCCTCAATAAAAAAATTAAAAAAAATGAATACTGTCTGTTGGTAGCTTGAAAACAGTTTTTAGTTTTTGTAATCAAATCAGATTATTTTACATGCCCTATAGATAATGACAAATTTATTTGAAAAAGATCTAAAACTTAAATGAATCTGTTACTTACTTAATTATTTGATAAACTAAATGTTTATATTTAGCGCTGTTTCGGTTATGTACAATCAACATTGTTAGCTGACGTCAGTAATGTCGCAATACACATTGTGTGAAAGTGACAAGTGAGAACGGTGAAAAAAGGAGTTCTGTGATTGTGTGCGTGGGCTGTGCCTTGTAAACAAGAAATTTAGGTTAATTCTTGAGGCACAGTTCCTTTCCTTTTCAATACTTAGTCTATAATTATTCATTAAAATTACCACAATGGCGTAAGTAATAACATATAATAAGCCAAATTCTTTTTTAAAAATTTTCATTACTAATTTTTTTCATAACATCTTTCCTATTTTAAGTAGTTATTGAGAAGTATCTTAAAGTTGGGTACCACTTGCAACATATGTTACTTTTGGAATCCTTATTTTAAGGATCATTTTAAAAAAACTGCATAAATGTATTTATACTTATTTTATTGTTTATTAGAAATTTTTACAAATAAATAAATGTGTGAAAAGAAAGTTAATTTTTCACGAAAAGAATCAACTACCTGTTTGTATTTCTAGTGAAATAAATTATTAGCACATTACAAATGTTATAAATACTTATTTATTTCAGGTCCAAAGTCACATTTAAGATTACATTGACATCTGACCCGAAGTTACCATTCAAAGTGTAGGTTTCATTAAATAATAACATTTCATTGTCAAGACATGCTAATAAAAGGAATTACTAATTTATTTTTGTCATAAACATAAACATACACATCTTATCTGAAAGTTTTATAAGAAAGTATTAATTCAGTTTTATTTTAATTAATAAAATATGGAACACAAGCTCAATGAACTTTTAAGAACTATTGATTTCTACTGTGAAATGTTAGAAAATTCTGAAGTGTTAAAGAAAGTAGATGGTGATAATATGAGAAAAATATTTCAAACTTGTGTATTTATTGAAAATACAGTGAAAAAAATTGAAGAAGAAAATAAACAAATAGAATTTGAAAGTCATTTGAATGCTTGGATGTTGAAGAAAAATAAAACTATAGTATATAAGTGTTCAAATTTTAAAAATGCTTGTGATAAAATGTTAGAACTCTTTCTAAAAGAAGAAACAATTCCAAATGAAATAATTGATGATCTATTGAAATTATACATTCATGAGTGTGGAAATGTCAGACTTGAAGGTTGTATAAATCAGATTTTGACAAACTCAATGCAAATTAATGCCATTTTAGGAGTTTTTAAAAATATGGAATTTCCCAAAACTGATATTGAAAATGAAGTGCTTATCGCTTCATGGGAACATGAAATTAAAATTGGAAAGCGAAAAAAGGTCATTGCATATTTAACAGATATGTTTGAAAAGGAACACATATCAAAATTAATTGATATGGCCTACAAATCAATCACAACAAGCCCAGTAAATTGTTTAATTTTAGATTTTTTTACCAAAAAATTAATAGATAATCATATTTTCTTATATTCAGAACTAAAAGATGCAAAAAAGAAAGTTCTTCTAAAGTTACTTATGGATCATGCAAAATTTCAAGTTAGCTTTATTGATACAACATTTTATATTGGAAGAAACATGGAACCTGATGAGGAAGAGCAATGGGTTACAGAAGCAGGATTTACTTATGATGATTTAAAGAAAATGATTAAAGTTCTCTTAAATGGACCTGAAGAACTTTATACATTGATAACCAATAGAGTTAAATTGGCCAAAGAATTGGATGAAGTTTGGGAAGACATAGAAAAAGACTGCATTTTATAAAATTAATTAGGATAGTTTTTAAGCTCTTGTCATATTTATTTTTCTTCATGTGTTGTAATATAATTGTAAATAATGAAGTATACAATAATTTTACACAAATAAATGTTTTAATAGAAAAAGGAAAACATTTTTATTGCATGTCTTGACAAAATGATGAAGAATTCATATCCATTCCTTTCTAATGCCTAATATATTACAGACTTAGTGTACCAGATAATACACCATTTACAGCTGTATTAAAATTCGCAGCTGAAGAATTCAAAGTTTCTCCAGCTACTTCTGCCATTATTACTGATGATGGGGTTGGCATCAATCCACAGCAAACTGCTGGTATTTAATTTCTTTTATAAAAAAAAAAATTCAGTGAAAAAGTAAGACTTTATAAATCAACATCATTTTCTTACAGGCAATGTTTTCCTGAAGCATGGTTCTGAACTGAGGTTAATTCCAAGAGATAGAGTTGGTCACAGTAGTTGATTGAATTAATTTATCATATGTAATTGTTTAAAAAATGATGTATGTATTTTATTACTGATTGATTTTAATATTTTCTATTATTCTTTTCATTAAAAAATTCTGTTGGAGAAAAAATATATAAAAACATTGAATGTGAAATATAAAAAAAAAACTAAAATTATAATGTTTTTTATGAGATAAAATAAAAAAATAAAACACATTTATGGAGTAGAAATATTTTTTATAAGTGAATTACATATAAGATATAAGATTGTTACAAAGACCTAACTACATTATAATCTCATTAATGTGATCTCATTTTGCAGTTAATTATCAAAAACCGCAATTACCATTTCTTGGTTGTAAAAGCACTTGCGCTACAAAAGTATGAATTTTCATTTTTCGTATATAAAATAATGCCGAATTAAAAATTTTGTAATTTAGTTTACAAAATGACGCTGTAAGTAGTATTATTTTTCATAATCTCACTTTCGGTGAAAATCATCTAAAACCTAAACGTTATTCCACGATGGAATGTATCGGTGAGGTTGAGCTGCCCTCTAAGTCATGGTTCTTGAATTAATTATTGTAACACAAACAATCATTTTGGCACCATTACGGTGGTCAACTAATATCGTTCTTAATCACTTGATAAAAAAATCTATTTTATCGAAACACTTTGGAAAATTGGAGAGAATACAGGAAACTTTCATTACTGAGATTGTTTGGAGCACTTTAGATTTGCACATGGCACTGTGAAAGCGGTAACTATCTTCTTTACGACGTTGTTACCAAGTTATAAATATTTAAGTGTAAAAAGGTCGTATTTGTAGTAAAATACATCGTAGCAAAAAGTGGGTCAGTACAGCGATTGTAAAATAGATTTTGGTCAGACACTAACATCTTTTGTTTATTATAAAATAGACATCTTTTACTTATTCACCCTAGCATTATTATTTAATTTAAAATTTTAATGCACATCTTTATGTATTTTCTACATATGTTCAAATAACAAAGAGTAATAAATGATTGAATGTTTATTTGATTCATATATCGCACGTAAAGATTAAAACATTTTTATAAATTATTGTAAGTAATAATTAAAATTACTTAATAGACTTATAGACACGTAAAAAATATCTATTTTTAATAAGTGAAAGATGTCTACCTATGACTTTTGACTTACATCATACGGTATATCTCTTCCGGACACAATGTTTGATCATACATACTCAATCGTTATTTCTATCATTTACTTACAATAATATAATACTTCGCTTAATCGTAGCCTAACGTGTGCGTTTAGACATAGAACAAAAGAAGAATTTCAAGTAATACTTGCTTTTTTTACCTTTCTCTCGTAACGCTAGTACTTATTATTCATTACAATATAACCCACGCTCGATACAACTTTCTACTAAAGTTTCGATATAAATCTTATATAGAGCTTCCTTTATTCTTCTCTTTCGCTGTCATGCGATATTCGGTGTTTAATTAAAATTCTTTATCAATATAGAAAAAGACTTATTTAACTTCGTCGATAGCGCATTTCTCTTTGACAACCGAACAATATAGAGTTTCACTCGGTCTTACGTTCTTTTTCTTTTTTTTTTCAACTAATTACTAAAATGTACTTTTAGCCCATGATATAATAATACTATGTTGTTAGTATTGGATTAGGCGTTAATAGAAAGATCCTAAGAAACGTATTTCCAGACTAGAACTATCATCACGTTTGCTTCCTTCAACTGTAGGACATTCCGCATTAGTCACGTCTACATTTTCTTTCTTTTTCGAGCACAATAAAAACTGGCACTCTTTCCTTAGTCCTTCAATAAAATTCGTAGAAAAAAACGAATTCTCACCACTCAACATACAAATACAAATAGATCAGATTCGCAATATTATTCGATATTGTTCGCAAAGTTTAACGAACAGAGCGCAAAAAATGTTACAAGAATAATGATCAGCTAAATTATGTATATATATTAAATTAATAAATAGGAAATATGCTTATGGCATAACGAGCAAATATTCACGTAACTTTGGACAATTCCATACCTTTGCACAAATACCCCTGGACATAAAAAATCTCTTTCGTCGTACAAAAATCACCTTCCTTTAATAATTAGCCGTTTGATGCTGTACTTATTCGTCCTGCAAAAGAAATATTGCAAATAATTACTATAGAACTAAAATATGTCGAAAATAGTCGCCAATTAAAATACTCAACACTTTTCTTATTTTTACATAAAAATTTAATTTTAATTCGTAAACTATAAAAATAAAAGCTAATCAACACAGTAAATTAATAATTATAAGATAAATGTTACTTTAAAAAAGAATTAACAATAATTTATCATTAAAAATAAAAGAATAACAAAACTACTTATTTAACGACATTGATAAAAAATATTTTTTTAAAACCAACAAAGCGTACCCATTCGTGTTCGTCCACGCCCTCCATATAATCTTGTTCCAGTGGACATGTGATTACGTCACCCACAAGGTTGCTCAAATTTTTTTGCATCTAACACATACACAACATCAAAAAGTTGACAATAGTACAGCGAATATCATGCGTAAAGTTGAATACCGTTAGTATATCAAATAAAGTAGGAAGTAGAAAGAAAATATATTTATATATACAGTAGAAAAGTTTATCAAAGTTTATAAGATCTTTAAGAGAAACTTGATAAATAAGGCTTTAGTAGGCAATCGAAAATATGTACAAGATAAATTTATGGAAAGCCATATGATTTCAAAAGAAAAGGATAGAAAATACTCTTATTGTACAAGAAATCTCAGTATTTTATACTTTGACAACAGTATTACAAACAGTATTTATTTCTTTAGCAACCATGCTTTATAATATCATTAGAAAAAGGACTGGTAACTTACATCCATTTGCTTTGCTCTGACATCTGGATGATATCCAGTTAGTCTGCTATAAGGCTGAGAAACAGGTATACTTCCTGAATTTTGCTTAGCTGAAACTGGTGCAGTAACCACTGCTTGTCCTTGACTTTCGGTCACTAAATATTTCAAGAAAATGATGTGTTATTTTGAATTAAAAACTGATTAAAATATTTAAAGTATTTATTTAAATTACTAAAGACACTCACAATTATCCATGCCAGGTGGTTTTAAACTAATTCTTTGAGCTTGTTTGTTTGATCCACTGAACCATTCTTTAGATGTCATTGAAGGTTTCCATGTTACTTTTGTTGGTGGAAATAGATCATCTTGGAAAAGTTCACTCTAAAAGATATTGACATAAATTAAACATATATATATATACAAAAAATTCGAAATTATTTATAAACTGAAAATTTACTTTGATTCTGGGCACTGTAAAGCTTAACGGTTCTATCGTATTGTTTGTCAATCTCAAGGCTGAAGCGAATTCAACACTCGCCACATCACATTTATTTTTCGGTAAAAAGGATAATCCTTGATGTAAAGAAGCACAACGATGATGACTTAAAGGACATATATACGGGGCCTCTTCTGTTACTTCAAATGCATATATAGTAGAATCACCCTAAAATTACGAATTCATTCGTGAAAATTTGATTATCAATGAAATAAGTAAATCAATCTTTAGAATAATAAACTTACTCGTCCAGTAAGAAGTAGAGTAGAACTATCTTCATCATAATACGGCATTAAAATAGCAGGAGAAACATCTAATCCAACAGTATTCAAGGGAGCATTCAAATTATCAGCTTTAAATACGAGTATTTGTCTTTCGGAAACCCTGCAAAATCATTTTTCTCATTACCATTTCTATTCTGAAAAATTAAATTACCGAAAATTCCAATCAACTAACTTATCGAATCCCATGACGACCAGATAACGCCCATCCAGCGCCCAAACAACTCTTGCGCCTCTCGTGCCAACAGGTCCCTTGCCCTCTCTGATCGGCGTATCACTGCTGCGCGGCTTGTAGATCCTCAGTTTGCCAGCCTTACAAGCCGTAGCGAGATACTGCCCGCAGGGCGACCACGCTAGGCTGAAGATCTGATCGGCGTGGCCGAGCAACGTTATCTGCGGCTTCACCGACTCGCCGGACTTGAGGGGTTCGAGGTCCCAGATCTTCACACTCATGTCGTACGAAGCCGAAGCGAGCACATCCACAGCCAGCGGATGGAACTTGATCAGATAGATCTTGTCGGTGTGCGCCTCAATCGTGTAGTTCGGCTCATTCGTCGGCTCCGTGAGCCCGGCGCTCGGGATCTCCCATAGTCGAATCATGCCATCGTCGCAGGCTGTGGACGTAAAGATTAATGTAAAATTTTATTTTGGTACGTATGTCTTTAAAGTTAGAAATTGCAACGTACCAACTGCAAGGCGTTGGTTATCGAATGGATCCCACTGGAAGTCCATAACGGTTGCCCCGTGCACCAAAGCCGGCATAACTCCATCGGGCAGTCTTCCCGTTTTCTTCAGCTCCAGCACAGCTATTTTCCCGCCGGGCCCGCTCAGAGGTACTGCCACTCGATCAGAATTTGCTGCAAAATGTTCGAAACTTACATAATGCAAAACTTTAAGTATTATATAAATATTATTGTAGCTTTATTTACCATGAAATCCGTCACACTCTCCAGATATTTGACGACTGATGTTCCGGATATTCTCTATGTGCGTCGACTTGTGTCCAGGCGTTCCCTTTAAGTGTCTGAACTTCGATACTCTACCTGCAAACCAAACACTCTCAATTAATCATACAAGTATAACCAACTATCCCTTATCTTTACTTATCTATCCGTTCAAACGATTTAACGTACCGAAAACAGTGGAAGTTCTCTTGGGCGTCGGCGTGGTGATGGGCTCGGGCTTCTCGAGGCGCGGATCCATACTCTGCTGGCGCAGCATCGGTATGACTTTCTTCACCTCGTCCTCCTTGATGATCTCGCTCTTCGTCTTGAAGGAGTCGCGACGTCTCATCGACGTCGGCGAGCCCATCGCCTTTTCCGCCAGATTGCCGTCGGTCACCGACGCTGATCTGTTCTCGTACAGGCGACGTCGCTCAGCTATCGAATTACGATTCGAGCCGCCGCGCTCAAAGTTGCCCGAGTCCTCGTTCTCCGGTGATTCGTCCTTTACCTAGAAAAATTGAATTAATATTGTGTAATTTTTTATAATAATTAAGTACTTACTTATATGGGTTTGGGTACACACTGAGGTAATGTCAAAATTTTTTTTATAAATTTTTGACATTATTATTCTATACTTCAATATTTAATTTTTATTTAACTTTTTATATAAAAATGCAACGTTTTGTACCAAATACAAAGAAGATATGAAATACTATTTAATCCTCTAATCTAATATCTTAGAATAAGTCAAATATATTTTTCATATCTTCATAATTTATAAAAAATTATTATATAGCAAAAGACGAAAGTATTTACTATTCAAACATCGTCTGCCCTACGAATACTGTGTATCTACATCTTACAAAATCGGTTCAACTCTAAAAATAAGCTAATTAAAAAAATTTTAATTATCCCTTAAAACCATGCTCTTTTCCCACCTTGACCTCGAACAATCTGCGCCTCTCAGCAGTGCTCGGCGTCTTGGGCTTATACCCGGAATCACTCGAATTGGCATCCTCTTCAATGGAGCTCGAGTCACTTTTCGCTGCCTCGGATTCCTTGTTCACAGGTCTCTCCCCTTCATACGTAGGCGACTTATCTGGGCCATCACCGGTCGGAGTCGCCTCCTTGTTATTACCACCGTCGTAGGCATCACCGTTGCCGGCGTTGTTCACGTGGCCGTTGCTGTCGCTCTGGGCGGACGGGGCCTGCGGCACTGAGAACACCTTGTCGAACGAGAACTCCTGGCTGGCGGACTTGGCCTGGAATGGCTTCGGGCCCAGCCGAGGCTGCGAACAGGTAAAAAAGGAGACAGGGGTATAAGATTTTGTTTGGGTGAGATAGATGCGACGAGATGTGTGGTGCCTGTGGAATGAAAATAATAATAAGGTGGATGGGGATGTTTATATACGGGAGGTGGGATATCAGCTTGTTATCGTGTGTACATAGTATTGGCTGAATAAAAAAGTGACTTGTGATATTGTACTATGGTTGAAAAATGTTGCTAATAATAATAGTATTTTGTAAAGGCAGTGCTTTGAAAATTAGTTTTAGTTTGTCGTTAGTTGAATAAGTTTATTTTTGTTTATAATTATTTGATTTGAGTTAATAAATATCGAAAGAGAATAATAAGTTGTTGTTGATGAAATGAAAAGAAACGATAACAAGTGATTAAACTGAAAATAAACTACTGGATATATATGAAATTCGTTTGCTTAAAAATAATTATTTTGCAATGTTTCTGAATGTTATGAAAAAAAATTTAATCTTGATTTTAAATAATTTTTATTATTAGAAAATTAGTCAAAATTTAAATAATATGTGTTGATAAAATATGTAGATGCTGTACCTTTTTACAAACATTGAAATTTACACTCGAAGTATATAGTACAATTTATTTACAGATAAATCTTTTTACATATTAACATTTTATACATAATGTGAAAGTGGTGCAAAAAAATAATTATTTGTGTATAAGCAAAGACAAATTTTCCATATGTTAACATAAAATCTGAAAGAAATAACGAAAAAAAAAAACGATAAAGACATACACATACACTCGCACACATACAAAATAATAAAATCGCCTAATAATAAATAATAAATGAAAAGGCCACTAAAAAATGAACCTACTTAGGATTATATATAAAAGTATATGTAATAATAAAAAATCTAAAAAGACAAAAATCTTTATCAATCGTATTTATATCAAACCTTGTATCCTCCGATGCAGTTTGGATTGACGGAGGTGACGACCGAGCCGGGACTTGGCGTCGTCCTGGGCCTTGCCACGGGTTTTGGTTCATCCTTAGCGCCTTCCTCCGAAAGGCTGTTGGCTCGCGATGACCTGGGCAAGGGTTTCGGCGGCACTGCCGTCTGCTGTTTGTCTGTTGGTGTGCCGTTCTGTATCTTATTGGACGACTTCTCATCCTCCATGCGGTCGATCTCTGCCTTCTTGTACTCCTCCTTCTCCTCGTTCAGGTCGCCATTGTTCTTGTCGGGCAATGAGTCGTCCTTCTCGGGAATGATGTAGGACTGCGCCTTGGTGTAGCCCTTGGGCGTGGACATCGCTATGGCCTTCTGCTGGCGCACCTCCAGCTTCACTTCCTGCTGGTTATTTTTCAAGGTGGCCAGGTTGCCCTTGTGCACCTGGAGCACCCGGATTAAGGTTTGTCTTAGTGCCTCGATGACGGCGGTGGAAGGTGGAGCGAGCCACGCGCGCACGACCGTTTACGAGGGAGAGATAGATAGAGAGAGATAGTCCTCGATGATCGTAATACAGCGCGCGTGGTATGTATAGAATCGCCGATGCTATCCGTGGCAAGCAAACTACGTGGTGTGATGCATTTATGGCGTGGTACTTTGGTTGTACCGAGGTACTTAAAGTTACTCGTCGACTGGTTGTGATGAGTTTCTTTTTACGATTTTTGTATTTAAATATCGATGTACTTTTATTTTACTATTAACATTTATAGACAAAAATAAACATTAGATTTTTTTGAAGTAACACTTAACTTTACAAAATTGTGCAATTTAAATTTAAATCAAATTTATGTACAAGTATATATATATATATTTATTCATGTACTGAACGAGTAACTTTAATCTCGTACTCGGAGATAGTGATAATGTTTAATGAAAGAAAATAAAATGGGTGATCTAAACATGTCAAATTTACTTACACAGGAAACATAAAACTACTGATCATCAGTGCCAGGTATCTCAATTGAGGGAAATACAAATAAACTACAAAAATTATAACGGATATCTGAAAAGTGAAAGAAAAAAAAATAAATTGTAAGACGTCCAAAAAAAACTATGTGCAAAGTTTATGCTCCAAGAGTCCACAGCAACTAAAGGCAGACGAGGTTCGTATTGTTCGTCCAAATGAAATAAAAAAGTTAAATGCTTCTAAGCATTGCTTGACTTACTGTAAAGTATAAATTAAAAAAGTGCACTAGGTGTTAAATTATAATAAAAGTAAAGTTCTGAAAATCGTTGCGTAATAAAATTAAATTATTAAAGTGATAACTAAATGCACACGCACTCACACGCATTCATATACAAATAAGTATTTTACATAAATATTAATTAAATAACGTAAATTATTAAACTAAAATTAAAGTGTGAAATCCCAACTCAAATAAACGTTGATGTTGAAAATATTCTTACCGTCATAGGTTCCTCTCCTTTGCTCCTCTTGGCTGGATCCAGCGATATTTTCGGCACAGGCAGATCATTTCCTTGGATCCACGCAGCAGCTGTGTTTTGAGCTACATAACCCGTGGTTTCAGGATAGATATCTGCGTGGAAATCTCTGTACGTCTATAAATAAACGGAATTATTAAAATGAATTCACACTTGATATTTTCAAGACTTGATGCATTATTTCTAATTACCTTTCTTGGAACTTGATACATGATAGGAATGACCATCGCTGACGTTAGTTGTAGCACTCTATTAACTTCAGCCTGCATCACGGTTAATGCTCGTTTTGGCACCAGGCAAACACCTTTAGTTTGCTCGCCGCTATGTCTGATTCCTTCAACTAAATACGGATCTTTATCCGTGACCTCCATATACATAATTGTGGTATCACCTTTTCCAGCAAGGAAAAGCATATTTGTATCAGGATCAAATAGCGGCATCAAAATTCTGAAATAAATGCGACAGTTTTTGTTAATTTCTTTATGTCTTTAAATGATTAACGAGAAACAGAAATATCAAATAAAAAATAATTCGAAAATTAAGATTGCAATAAAATAAAAAAAAGTTTAATAAACGTTTTCTTAATTACCCTGTACTACAATCAAGTTCCAATGTTTTAACAGGATCATTCAAATTTCTTAAATCCCGGATGTAAACTTGTCGAAGTCTAGCTGCATCAAAACCAGTAGTTAAAACTCTGTCACTATTTCCCAACCAAACAATTCTTGAATCCTTGATACTTTGATGGCTTGAGGCAGATTGGACAATATTTTTTGTAGCACGTGGATCTATAATTCTAACTTGTTTGTCCTTACAAGATGTAGCAAGCAATGTACCATCTTGTTTCCAACTAAGTGATTGAATAACTTCCTTGTGTTCATTGTTAGCTATTAAAATGAATTATAGATTAAATTTATTTAAAATTTATTAATTCTATTCCTATAAAAATAAATTATTAATTGCAGCTGATACATACAAAATAATTCCTTTTGAGCAAGAACATCCCAAAGAGATAAGTTTGTATACGAGACAGTTGTCAATAGATGTTCAGCACTAGGATGCCAGTGAACCACTTCTACTCTCCTTTGCCTATGAGAAAAAGTACATTCTGGATTGCAAAGGGGCTCTTCTAAACCTGCTTCTGGGATATGCCACAATTTCACCTAAAAAATTAATATAATTTACATTTAATAATTATAATTAAATTATTTTAAAATTTTTTTAATAAAATTTATATAATACCAAACAATCTTGTGATCCAGTAGCTAAGAGCCCATCATGGAAAGGTGAAAAATCCATATCCGTTACGGTATCTCCATGAGCATGCAGTAAAGGCATGGTTTTACTTTTTCTGCCACAGTCCTCCAAGGGCAAAACAGCCAGACTAGAACCTGTATAAGACAATTAAATTGGATAATTAAATTAAAATAATTAAACATCCAATTAAATATTTTTATATAAATGATTTTTATTAAAAACATTTACTCTAACTTTTCTACTGATGTCTCTCACTTATATTAAGCATCTATATTTATCAAGTATTGATTTTCAGTAATAATTCAACCTCTGTATTGCTTTTACTTTCAAGGTAAACTTTTTTTAAAGTAGAACAAGCTTTAATGTGAAATTGATTAACATAGTATATATTTACCATTATGATCAACATTAAATGCCATAAATGCAGCGGATGCTGCAATGTTGTTCCCATAAGTTTGATAGGATCCAACACAGATGTCACGGATGCATGCTTCAGGCTTTGGTACAATAGGTGTTGCATTTTTGTACTTTGATGCCTTGAATCTCCACGCCATGACGTTGCCTTTTGTTACTTTTGTTTCCTTGTTAGCTTTTGTACTAGTGAATCATGTAATCTAAAATTAAATGAAAGTACACGTGAAAACAAATTGGTGATTGTCAAGGTTTTGCATTATTTGATTACATAAAAAACTTTTTTGTCAAGATCTAATGTATTACCAAATTATTTTAAAATATCCAATGTAAAATGCAATAATACTTTAGCATTTAATTTTAATGTTATATTAAAAATTATGATAATCATTTAAAAAAACTTTTCTAAAGATTCTGCTTTTGATAAATTAACATAATGTTACTTGTAACTGATAACATAGTTGAAATTTTGTTGAACTTAAGAACAATTTGATAATAAGATTTATGTATGAATCACTATTTATCCCTGTTTATCTCTAACTTAAGACTTTGCGAAATGATTTAACCACTATATAGTTAAACTAGTAAGAGCTAAAGAAACCAAAACAAAATAAAAAATCAATGTATCTCTACCTCTTATATAATTTACCTAAGTTGATATTTGTAATAGCATAATAGACTCTTTAAGGGTAACCTGGTAACAGTATAAATTGAACAATGCATGTTAGTAGGTTTCATAATCATCTCTAATCATAAAAGTGACTTTAGGTCTTTATTATTTTCAAAATTTCATTTGTTTTATTAAATTTAAGACTGATAGAATCCCATAATAAAAAGGTTAATAATATATATTTGAAAAAAGAAAAATAAATAAAACAAAACCACTTTGGAGCATTCCCATATGCTCCAAAATGAATAATCTTTAAAATATACCAGGAAATGTCAACAAAGCATGATTAACACACAAAGAGAGATTATCATTCATTGATTAATAAATAAATGTTAAATAATAGATAACATCCTTCAGAAATATCTTTCTTATCTCACCCAATGGCATTACTTTCTAATATCCATATAATTAAACAACTATACTCGCAAAAAATGTCAATTTCGACACATTATTCCCCTTCTACTCTAATCATAAGCCGTGGAAAACTCACACGTACACACCCGCACCGAAAACACTCGCTACAGCTCCCAGCCACTGCAAAACAGACTCCGGCAAGTATACGCAGCTACGTATACATCCAGCGGCAAAACAAAAAAGCTGCACGGATCGCTTCCTTACAACAGGACCTACCCACCTATCCAACCTTCGAGTCACTGTACTCTCGCGAGCAACGGTAAACTACCTACGCTCGGCGACAATGGGCCCGCGACGATGCGAAAGAGAGAGAGGAAACCGGACGCTGTCTCTGTCTCTCTCGCTCTCCGGCGACAAACAAAAACCTCCTTCCCCTTCGCTCTCGCGAACAACACGACGCTGCTCAGCGATGCTCTTTCTCTTGCGCGCATACACCTATATATGTATATACTTTATAGTCTATACGTGCACTTTCGAAAAACTACTGACGACTATCTGGGATGACGCGCGCGGCACCCCGCGAAGGACACACACACAGCATTCGTATGAGCTACTGGGCGAACAATCGGCTCTCATTTAAAGGGGAGGAAGCCGCATACGGGAAAACTCTCACTCCGCGGCTTCGTCGTCGTACTTATGCACACTCATACAAAGGCATATATATATCGCGCGCACACAGTAGCCGCACGCTTTGCATGACTAACGCGGGGGCGGCGCGCAGCAGCGGAGGGGTGCGGCGGGCGCGAAAACTACGCGCGTGTGCACGATAAAACCCCGCCCTGGCGATGTCGGCGAAAACAAAAGCCGCTCGTTTCACTCACTCTCGAGGATCTCTCGAGATCCATACGTGCTATCACAAAACACTTGCAGCAGTGGCAGCTTACCTGCAGGCATCGACACTAGCAGCAGCGGCGATATCACACGCGCTCACGCAGCGGCACAACAAAACACACTGCCGCTGTGGTGACACCGTGTCTGTGTGTATTGTATATGCGTGGGAGAAAGACAGAAAGAGAGAGAGATGTTATCTGTCAGCCGGAGCCGGAAACGGGAAGAAGCCTCCCCTGCTCTGCAGCACTATAGCGCGCGATATGTGTGCTGCACGTACACCACACCGAGAGACGAGACTATCACTCAGCTCTCTCGCAGACTCGCTGTCTCTCTCGGGCTCGCTGCTGTCTCTGATCCGAGCCGCCGCAGCCGCTGTGCCGAGAGAGAGAGAGAGAG
>JAPYZO010000691.1:0-23616 GCA_030522905.1 Torymus flavipes | reverse complement strand
TAAATAAAGAAATTCAATAAGTTATTAAATTTTTTAGAAACATTCGAGCAAAAATTTTTCCAAAGTTTTGTTGAACTACTTTATTATTTGACATTCTATAATGAGAGTAAAGAATTTAAGTTTGATTTTATAATCTATATTTAAACTTGGAGCTTTATTAATCATTTTTGCATCTAATGACTCAATAAAAAGACATTAACAATCACATATACTAAATACTTAATTGATGAAGTTCATTTAATTCTCAGATGACGATAAGCTAAAATAATCATATAATTATTGAGTATATTCTTGCATTACCGAAATAACAAAGGTTTGATCATTGAACGCATATACTGGATAAACATCTAACATGTAGCAAAACATTCGCTGTATCGATACTTTAATCGGGTGCGTGTAAATAATAATTTATCATTATAAATTTAAGTCTCATTGAAAGTCAGGTCGCATTATATTGCAATCTGTCTAGTCCTATATTGCATTTCCGAGCGCATCCAATATGCATATGTAAATAAACACCACAAGCAGTTTAATCAGAAGACGATCGATGCAGTATACAAAGGAACAATGAATATTGGTATGCTAATCATCTTATTGTGTAACATGAGGTATAAGGTATAACATGTGCCGTGATCGATAAAAGAAAGTTGAATATACGTAGCTATTTTATAAGGAATATAAGGTTACTACTCAAGATTCATTTTAAGATATTCATTCTCTTTATCGAAATAACTTTATAGAATACAGATAAAAAGAATTAATTTTTATGAATACTTCAATGATACACCCACGCGAATTTTTTTTAATGTAAGATCAATTTAATACTGATATGACATTTAAAATTGACTCATTAATTAATATCCAGTATCTTCATTTTAATCTGTTTTATCATTCATTAGTTATTTTTCAATATGTTTATATAATAAATGTTTAGATGTTATCGGAATCATGAGATCCTAGGTTTATATAAGGTTTTAGGAGTGATCGGTCCGATAACCGAGAAATTTAATTACTTTATTTTGACAATATCTCGACAACTATTTTATCATTTTATAGGCTTTAGGAGTCTGAAAGTCTAGAGGTCAAATATTTTCTCGCTTTTTATACACAATTTTACAGGGCAGTTTTCTATTTATTGATATATACATTATCCGCCATGTCATCGAATAAATTAATAATCATCCGGATGAATTTTCTTATTAATAACGACAAACAAACCTATTTCGCAATCTCAATTGTCTGTTTACAAACGCACACTCACTCATCGGACCATTCACCGCTAATACTTTCTTATACTTACACACGAAAAAGCTCATCTTCGCCGCATCCACGCGCTCGTCACGCCGCTTGAGGCATGTGTAGATAACGAAGATAAGACTGCGTCCACTATCCGATGCTGTTTGCCCGAGATCGATGTTAATTAGCGTCCGATAAGGGGTCCGATGAGAGACCGGCAAGCGGGCGCACGCGGCCGCAGCCTTGCAATAAGCGAGCGGGCGAATCGCCGCGCTGGAATTCTCGATTCGCGGATAATGCGCGTGTATAATATGAGAGGGAGTATATAGACAGCGGGGGTGGGGGGACGAGTTGATCGTCTGTGGAGATTGGTGTAGGTTCGCGATGACTTGCGAATTTTTCTTTGATATCGTTCGATTGAGGGGGTACAAAGGTATGTGGTGTTGGGAAAGGACGTGGAGTATAATGATTATGTATTGCTTTTCATTCCCGGTATAGAATATATTTTTAATGAAGTTCTAAAGTTATATAAGGTTGAGATAATACATTTATAGCGAAAAAAGAAATGATTTTTGTTTAAATTATACGTAATTTTATATAAATTTTCAATATTAACTAAGAGTGTCTATAACAAGCTGTAAATAAGGACTATACCTAAGGAATGTCCAACATTCACATAACGATAGTAATTTTCACGAATATCACTATAAGATAATTTATAAAAATTTAATTCCCAGTATTTTTATTAATTTTTCTTCGTAACAATAAGTCAAACGAAACATTGCAGGCTTGACAAATTTTTACATGAACTTACCATATAAGAATATATATTTTTTATTTGTTTTACAAACATACGTTCTTAGTAAAAAATATAACTTTTCTCTGTGTGATTATTGCATTTTTAATATTGACACCCGATCTAGAAATTATTTGTACAACGTGATAACTACAAGAAACGTTGACTTTAAACTTAAATGCTGATGTCTATCTGTCTCTCAGCTCAATGAAAAATTGTGATATCAATTTTAACACTATTCATTCATAAAACAAAAGTAGCACAAATGGATAAATCTTCTTTTAATCTACAAAGCATTATAAACATAGTTAAATATTGATTATAAACTGCTGTTATAAAAAACCAGTTCCGAAAAATCTTTATTAAAGTAAAACTTTAATTATATCACATAATTATTATGAATTGTTAATATTATTTAAGCATTATGCACCAAGTAATGTTTATGACGCTAGAAATACGCAAAAAAGATTTTGATCTGTTTATTTAAAGCGCTATTTTAATTAACAGTAATAAGCATATCTGAAAATTTTTGTTTTTTACTTTTGGTATTTCTGCGCTATTATTATCGAGAATATGAGATGGATAAAAAGATTTACTTTATCATTCGAACTTAGATAAAAAATCAAATTTTTGAAAATAAATAAAGAAACTCATATGTAATTTGATTCGCGTCCATTCTAAGCATAGATATACTTCTAAAAAATATCCACTCAAAATAATTCGCGCTCTAGTTTCTTTTGTACAGTTGTTACCGACAATCACATTTAATCGCAATAACCAAACCCGTAAACCTTAATAAACCTTTCTCACTTTATATGCGCAATTTCAGCTAATCCTAGATAAGACGCAAGAAGTATAATAAAAGCCGGACGCCCGTAAAAAAGGAAAACGGAATAAAGCCGTCGATTAGGCCGCACATACCGCTGCATTTGTTCGTATCCCCCTCATACGCTGATAATGGAACGGACTCTCGCTCCCCTTTCATTTTTCTCGTCTTTTTTCGCCTAACAAGTGGCTCACCGGAAAATATCGGGCCGCGCTAATCCACTTTTCTCATATAGCGCGCCAAAACGCCGGCTAGGCACTGTCCGAGATATTGCACATTACGGGCGAGCGATGACCGTAAAAGGAAGGAATCAGAAATGAAAGTCGAGAGCTATGGTATGCATAACGTTTAGATGTAATGATTCGCATGCGTTTTGCAATGCATATAGGTTTATTATGTAATGTGCGCAAAAAATGTTGAACTAGAAACTTTGGATAATGATCATATAGCTACGCGGTAATATTAAAAAAAATGTTAACGTATCGTGAATGAGTCGTAAGTTTTTGCGATAAAGTGTTTTATGATCTTAAAATTTCGTTGCAGCGAAATAGATTTAATTCTAGCATCGCATAGTTAATACATAGGATTGACGAATTATTGTAATTTAAAACAACTGAAAAGATATAATACAATTAAATTCGTAGTGATTAAAAAATGTTTGTCACGATATAACGAGAAGACAAACAAATGTAATACAGTAGCGGTTTTATATAACATCGAAATTGAGTTACGTTGAAAACTATGAAGTGCCTATGGCTGATTACTTCCGGCGATATTTGATAGCGGATCATGGTGCACTTCGAAGGTTAGATAATATCAACAGGTAGCCTTCCGTAAAGCTTCTGACGCTCTAATCAGTTTAATTTCCTGAATATTTAACATTGAACTAAATCATAGGAAACATCGTACAATTGGATTTGATAATGCTTTCGACATGTCAAATTCAGATATCAGTATATCCCTCTTAGTTTTATACGATTGATTATAATCTTATCTTTCATTAATATTACAAAAAAAACTTGAATGAAATAATAATTTTACAATTTTGTATGGTATCAGCATCAGAGCACGTGTAGATCGTTTAACGAATTGTGCTGGTGGCAAAGAAATAAGACGACATGCTACGTCAGGTGAACCGTGGCGCAGTATAATATGAAGCCCAAAAATTTATTCGCTAATGAAGACGATGGGCGAGATTCAAATCCTACTGCAGCTTAACCGCAGTTCACTCGCGAACCGAAAGTGTCTTGATTTCAGCTAAGAATCAGTCGCGAAAACTCATTCTTACTGCGTGGAAGCGTCATAAGTGTTGACTCCACAAATCTCATCCTAATTCAATACTAACAGCGAAGCTTCTGAAAGTGATTTAGATAAAAATATGAAATCATGGTTCAGTTGGCTTTCAGTTACACGTATGTAGTTTTTTTGTATGTTTAACAAGCTACTTTGATAATACGAATTGAGATTTTTATGTGAAATATCGGTTTAACCATAAATTAATACGGTTATCCTCGAGTTATTATAAAACTCCGTTCTTGATAAGTGCATATTCTTGCAACCAATTGAGGATATTATCAGAGTTTTTCCGTCGGTATTGTAGTATTTTGGGAGATAGGCAGACTCACATTACATTACCTTAGATGGCGCTACAATCGAAGGACATGTGCAATAGCTTTCAACGAATTTCCATTTTATTATCAATTTTCATTATTATAATATTCTACTACACCGATCGTAGTACAAAAGAACGTTGAAGCCGTTACACACTCACGCATCTACAAGCTTTCCGAATTTATCAATAGTAAACGGACTACAATCATTAGAGAATATAAATAAATGAAAAAAGATAAAAATTCTATAAATACACGTCTAATTTTGTATAGGCTCCGACATCTCTGTAAACCAATCATTAAAAAAGTCACACGGATAAGCGCATATCATCCTAATACGCAAACCATAAGCCACAACATCGAAAAGTCAACACACATCGTATACACACACACACACCATAATCGCAGCGGACAAACAAAGCTCGAAACGCAACAAAGTCGACGACGACGCAATCTGACAAAACAGAGACAAATCGTCGCACCAGAGTGTACTTATACATAATATCAGAGCGCGTGACGTGTTGCGCCTGGCGCGTCGTGCACTTATCTCACGAATGAATCACGGTCTTGTTCTTCGTCGCTTCTCACGCCGACCCTGGCCGTTTTCGTTTATACTTATTCGGACCGACAGCCTGCGCATCACCGCAGAATGAGGTCGATGCGCCATCATCGCTAATTGCGCATGCAAATTTTTGTATATACAGGAAGCGCGCGTGATACCCATACCCTAACTTCCTCGTCGTGCGTATTTTACTTCTAACATGGTTGGCTGTTGCTTTTGTTTACGGCAGGGATAATTAGTGTAGTTGAAGTTGCAGAGAATTTCTACCAGCGTACCTTTTACGTGCAGTAAATTTTCGTTTGCGGGTAGGATAAAAATAATTAGTTCTGGAATAATTAAATTTAGTAGTTCATTATTATTAATAATTATGACATTTTTAGTAATCAAGAAAGAAAATTTTGAAGTATGTTTGTAACAAGTGTTAGCATAATTGTTAATCACAGACATCTACTGAATATGATCATCAATAGCTAATAATAAACAAAAAATCACGGACAGATATAGGGAATGGCAGAGCTCATTTTATATATTAAGCGCTCATTTATTGCAGCAAAAAGAAATTCATCAGATATCTTAAAAGATAGCGTTGATATGCGCAATAATAATAATGATCTAATTAGTTCCCTATGATTCAGATAACTTCATAGTTCTAGTTTGATGTAGTCGTCAATCGTAACATTAAAAATGTCATTTTTGCAAGTTTCTGTTGCGTATTAACACTGGAAATGATGTAATACAACTTTTACTTCAATTCTACTTTCTATATCGTAACTCTTGCAATCATATGACATAGCAAACTTACGAAAAACTTCAATCTAGAATTAATTATTAAAATAACTTTGTCTGTAGACAATATAATAATTTGAAAGTTATCAACAATGAATAGCTGATGTTAAATATGCCATTGTTGCATTATGTAAGTAATGCTTTTATCGCCAATAATCATCTTCAAAAATTCTTATTTGCATTGTCGTTCTAGATAAGTTTATAATAATGAATTTAGTCCACAAGCGTGACTGTTAATTGATTTGCGATGAAGAATATTGTTAACTACAGCTAAAAATAGATGTAATCTTTGTCTCCCTGAAAAGATTTGCAGAGTATTAGTTATTTTACTGATTTGCTAAATGAACCGATATTTCGATACAAATTGAACTTATGACTTTATCTTTGTTATAAATGAGAAATAATACTTCTTACTTTCTACACTTACTTATACCAAATAGTACATATTCGATGTACGATTTTTTCAAAATGTCAAATCAATAAATCATTTTGAGACTACCCATTATGATTACGATATATTTTATGTGATTGACGGATTATCACAAAAAAAATGTAATTTGAAATTTAATAATTAATTATAAATTGATTATAAAACTTATTTAAAAATTCACAGTTAAACTTAAACTCTCGGCATCTTTTGTTATAATGTTTTATAAAATTGGTCTGCAATTATATATTGTTTATTGTTATAGACATCCGAACCAAAATAAACTTCTCTCATATATATCAGTTGCATGCAGATGCTTCACTTGTAAGCTATCAAGTGTTCATATAAATAACTCAAATTCTTGATTTAAGGAAATCTTACAATGTTTACACTATAAACATATATTTGATCTCGGCAAAGTTCTCAGCGCCAAGTTACATAATCATTACGTACTTTCCTCGGCACGTTTGCATATATATATACATACACAAACGCGTTTATTTATCCGTTTGAACTTTCCGCGCGGCGGCGATTGAGTAACACAGCCGCCTCCTTCGATTTTCCCGCGTTAAAAGCGTCCTTTTTTAATGGCCTATGCCGAGAGATAAAGCGGATAAGCGAATGATGAAATAATTAGCGCGGATTTCATCCCCCGTCGGCACTACGTCGTTCGGCGATACATTTGTATACACAACGACGTCAGGAGTCGAGAACTTTCGGAGGGTCGCGAGGGACAATCGAGGGTCTCTACGCGGCAGGAAATCCCGCGCCACATTCCGTGGTTATACCGTTAAGTCTAGGGGAGGAGGAGGGGAATTAGCACGGAAGTCGTTGCTCGTCTTCAATGTGTTTTTAATGGCCGTCGTTTGTCACGCGGCTGGAGCAGGTACAGCTGGGGTGTATAGTGTTTCGCGCGTATTATACACGCTGATTTCGAAATTGTGTGAGCTTACTAAGAGAAATTTCGACGATTAGGCCGAGGAAATTGATACTTTTAGAGCTGGAGATTTTCGTAGAATAGCAGGGTATTCGGAACGTTATAATTCAGAGGTTTCATTGGTTTCGTGGTTGTGTGAAATTACGCGACATTCATTAGCAATAAGTATTCAATATTTAATTTTATTAAACTGAATACTTGGCATATCAGTTTTCTATTTGACATATTATTTGTAACTATCAAAAAGTGTCAATAATTTGCTTTATAGTATAAATTGTAATAGTTTATAAAAAGAGGTATCGAAGCGTCCAAACATTTAAAATAATAGAGTTCATAGAAGTAGGTTAATGCCTTGTTAGAGCAACAAACAAAAGAATAATCTGAAGATGAAGAAGACCAATAGTCATGGCCAATACGCACACAGTCATGAATTCCTTGAAATCGTCATTCCATTTGTTATGATACACAGATGAATTGCTGATTCAATTTTACTCTATAAGCCATCGCCCTATCCATGTCGAAATATTTTACATAGTTCACGTTAATGACGTATCACAGTACATTATAAACTAATATGTGAGTGCATGAAAAACTCGAAGATTTATGTTTCGATCACTATTTTTATAAATCAAATCTTCAGTATCTCTTAATTTATAAACACATTCTAATATGTATCTAAATTTGTAGTACACATAAATTGATGAAAGTAACAATCTGCTTAACTTTGATAAAAGTATTTCACGTAAATATCTTAATTAGTGATATTAACATTCAACCAAAATTATTTACTACAAAATTCGTCTGTTAATTTTATACTCCGTAAAATATTTTCTTTTACGATTTAATATAATTTCTACATATTCAAGAAATATACAGAGCTATAAAAAAAATTTCCAAAATAAATCTATCACTTATCTTGACAAAACTTTAAACGAATTTTGGAGCCTACATGGCGTTTCTGCAATCTACATTTCCATATATTTCGTTGTTTTTTTTTTTCAATTTACGGTTTAGCTTATTTTGTGATCTACTGCCTTAAACCTATAATGAGCGCATGAGATGATTAAAATACTATTTAAAATTTACAATAAAAATATTGGATGCAGAAATCTTGAATCTGTAATGACTATACAACATTTTCATAAATCAAACAATTTCTTTTAAGTTCTGACTGTAGCTGATATTTCATCCAGTGATTGGAAGTTTTATTGACTGTAAATGTCATTTCAAATGAATTAATGACCTTTTTTGAGAAAATCATTAAAAGTTGAATGCAAGTTATACATGTTTCATATCGCTTTAAACAGTAAACATTTTTACTCACAAAAGAAACAAAATTTATAGATTGATTTGACGCTATATTAAACAACAGAATCATAAATCTCATTCCTGTTGAAGGAAAATTAATCGAAGATGATGCAAAATCAACTGCAATTACACGTAATTCTCGAAACTGATGTAGCTACATTATGATTTCAAAAGTTTTTAATGACCTTTCTATTCCATACCCTAATCACACTGCAGGAGTCTTTGGAATTTCAATAGCTATATTACCAATCAAATATGTAACCAACAAAAAGAAAATTAAAATTGTTGCAGTGGTATAAATTCCACTTATTGGTATATCGCATATATAGAACTATATCGTATCGTTTTTAAAAATCATCCGAATCACTTGTTTTTGCCAAATCGTGGCCAATACCTCATTGACAAAAACACCTATGTGTCATCCATACGAAATCGTACTCTCGGAAAATTTCAGTGTTTAGGATGAAAAACCAAACATGGCTGATGTAAATGTAAATAGTGTTACGTCGACTCCCTCGTGTCAGCCCCTAATCGGTACAGCACGCGCATCTGTAATTTCGTAATGACCCCTCGCGAATTCGAAAACACGACGCGGTGCAGACATCCAAGTGCATCGCAATAAAGCTTCCAAACAACAATCGATTAATCGTCATCATCCAAGATCGTCGATAATCACTCGTGTGTCCGAGGATCATCACCGAAATTCGAGAGTACATTCGAAAAAGAATCTCTTGGATACTTGTCAGATAGAAATTTATATGATTATCGCTAGACTTTAAAAGTTCAAGTATATTTTTTCCCTAATACATTTTAAGTGAATTTCGTCTGATAATATCGTTACATAACAAATAGATAAAAATGAAATGATCAAGTGGAGACTAATCACATCGTAACATTTTAAAATTAGATTTTTCACATTTGCTATATCTTTTATCGGGTATTTATTCGCTGGTTGATTCAAATTACTTTTCTACAAAAATAAGTAATACTATTGCTATCAGTAATAAAAAAATCAATAGCAATTTCAACATTATATCATTTTATTATTAATTAAAGGCAATCAAGATTATAGTAAATAAAAATTAATAAAAAAAATTAGTAAAAAATGAATCTTATCGGATCGCTTATATGATGCATACGAAGAAATGAAAGTAATGTCTCATGTAACTGTCATAAGATTACATTTTTATTTAATAAACAAAGAAAATAAAACTTATCTATTATTCTATCTGTCTGTCTATTTATTGTAAATAATGTAATATTTTGCAATCGATGCTTCTCCCACATGGAGAACATTATTATACGATTACAATTAATACCAATCTTCTTACTAAATTGATTTGTTCATAATCATTTGCAGAAATCTTCCTACATTGAACAACAACTTGTTTTGACGTTAAAAAAAAATTCCTTCGAAATAACAAATCATATAAAAATTACTTCTACATATTTATATAACCACCATAAGTTTCATTGCAATTCAAAGCAAGAAAAAACAAAGTACTCGTCGATGCACAAATACCATCGACAATTTCAATTGCTTGAGCAAAGAAAAGTCGCGTTCCATATCTCTTGCGGATCGGCGGCTCGCGATCGCCTTATACGCCCTATCGATCGCACAGTACGATCGAGAGAAACAAAGAGACGGAAAAAACACGAGAAAACCTATTTATACATCAGAACTGCATCAATGCGGCCCCCAGCGACTCCTATAATGCGCGCAGCTCGTGTAGGTATAGAAGCCGGTCACCGCGGGGCGGGATATATCCGGTCGCGATCGCTCCCGATCGCCGCCACCGATAAGATAACAGCGTCGATCGCGCGCGTGGGCTCGCACACCTCCTATCACTGAGCGAGCCCCACGCGACACTCTGATGTTCCGCGCATGATGATGCGCCTCTGTCCTCTCTTTTACTCGATTTTTTTCCCCTCGCCTCTTTCGCGCTTGTCATGTATGCGTCGAATGCGCGCGCATGCACGCGATAACGCGCGAGGTAAACGAATTCCGGAGGCTCTTTTTCTTCTTGCTCCTCTCTTCTACGCGACGTGGCTTTGTCTCGTAGGTTTGATAATCGCGATGTGTCTTTTGTGCGGGGATGAGTGCGACGCACAGATTAGATTGTAATTTTTTCTCTTGCAAGTGCCTTTTCGTGTACAGGTCGTTCACGCGCAATAAGTATAAGCGGTTTTCCAATGAGCGCGCGAAGGTGTGTATGTATGTATAAATTGAGAATGATCGATCCACAACGATAGATCGCGGGCGCGAGGCTCTTTCATGTTCGTCGCTTAATGCCGAGCGCTCGTAAATCTGGTGTGGAGAGATAGCGCTGACATTTTTCGTAGCGGTCGGTTGTAGGCCGGCGAGAGATCGTGTAATTGGTGATCGTTGGGTTAAATATCGAAATTTATATGGTCTTTATCGGTGATCATAAATTTAGTTATCTTAAGTTTTCATATTTCCTGTACAATGTACTGTCTATGATAGCTACTTTACTCAAAATTTGAATACCGTTTATAGCTGTATCTATCAGAAAGTGGAGGTTTTAAAATTATAGTCATGGCAATCAATCATTACCGAAATAAATAGAAAATAACATCTGCATATAATAGTAAGTTTTGCATAAAATTGCAGATATATGTAAAGAAATTGGAGATAATAAAAATTTTTCTTGTATAAAAAAATTAATTCAAGTGATTTTTACTGTTTGAACATTGTATCGTGATTAAAAAGGTATCGAGTCTTAATCCCAGTTTATTAAGATTAGATTCATATCTCAAGTTCGATTCGAAAATATCAAGTCGTCGCAGTGTCTGCTACTTCAGTTTAAGAAGTCTCAATATCCAGAACCAACTAGCTCATACCTGAGTTATTTTTACATTTTAACATTGCTATAGATCAATTTTTAGTATCATTTTCTTATTATTAATAATTTTAAAGTTCTTTTAAAAATCAAGCAAACGGATTATACTAAATTTTATATATACTCGCTACTGCTAGACCTTTCAATTTATCTTATTGATTGAACTTATAAAAAAACTTGTTATAAATTAAAAGTTTTATCTTTCTTAGAAGTTACCCCGTATAAAATAGCATTAGTGTTTATGTTGTTTCCTAAAATTCAATTGTTTATGCTGTTATGAGCCATTGGAAAATTCTGCACTTCATAAGTATTGATTCATCCACTTGACAATTAAAATCGTAGGGATTGGAATTTTCATGAGACTTGTTGTGTAGTTCAATGATCTTGAAATTTCGAAATATTAATCAAAATAATACGCTGAAACCAGCTAAACTACAAATGTCGCGTACTCTATTCAATTTTCTCAGTGCAACAGATAATTTTTTTCTCTGCCTATCTTTATTGCATTTATCTCTGATGTAGTTTTGCATTCTTTGATATGACATTTAATATGCAGTTTCTTACTGTATGTGAATGTTCTTATAATTGTTGTAAGAAAAATCGTTGGGTAGTTTCATACCATAGGAAATCAGTTATTTAAATATAATGTATTTACCTAAAAAATGAATAAATTTTCATTTTAAAGGTGTATTTTAGGATAAAATTAAACTTGAAAGTCATCAAACTACATTAAATGAGGCGGTTTTTTACTTTTAACTCAAAATACTACTCATCATATATATTTTTATAAGATAATTCGGTGTTCTGCAGATGCAGAACTGGAAATGCAATAGAGCAAATATGTACAATTCAGTTTTTTTATCTAGATAATACTAACCAATCCCCTCTCAAACCATATTAGAATGAAATAATCTTGTCCTGGATTACTGTTTTCTTTCAGCCACTGATCTCAATGCCACCTAAAAAAAATATATCTATCGTAAAAATTGTGCATCCGGTTTTAAGCTAATCTGAAACTAAATCGCGATCTCGACGTGATTTTTCCTCGAATCCGTACAGATCTAGTGCATGCTCTGATAAGTTACATATAGCTAAACAAACGCAAGGAAGTTGTCATTCATTCTCACTTCCCTCCGATAATACTTGGGCGAACTTTTGTCTATTTCGCCTTCGAAGAAGTGATATTATTGTTTATTACGGTTCAAGTACAAAAGTACACAATCTTCCAAAAATCTCCTTTTGACATTCTATCTTTACAATTCTAAAGAAATTTTTCTCATGACATGGATTATGTTATATAACGTAAGAACTATACCAGGCACTTTATCATTTAATAAGGTGAAAATACTTTTATCTCAAGGCAAATGCCGCCACTATAATTTTATCTTCACAGTCAAAAGTCAAATGTCCTATCAGATAATCATCAGGAAAAATCGAGCTTAATACTGCCAATGACGGTTCACGTAAATTGATAAATGAGTTTTTCTCATACATGTGGAATATCATCGATGATTCTTGAATATACATTATAATGGAAATTCATAAAATTCCTATAGTTAATTGAAATGCATTAGAACACAATTGTTCTAAATGCGTGCGTTTTTTATAGCTCTACAAATAGAAGTTGCAAGAATGCTATACAAAATATGATACGAGATCCATAAAATATGATTTATATAGTTTGGTTTAATCACAAAAAAATTTACCAAGTTTTTTAACATACCTAAGATTTGCGTAACTTAAATAATAAAATTGCCACACACTTGTATATGAAATTAGTTAAATGTATATTTTACTATATTTTTCGTACAACGAATATGAATCGGATAATTTTTGCATATTATAATTTTATAATTGAATGATTAGAGCTCCATATTTCAAACCATTCTGTTATCAAGCATTTCAATTAAATTATTTAACATTTTTCATATCAATTTCTACTTAGGAATATTGAAAAAATTGTGATTTTTATACTTCATTCTTTTCTTACTGCAATTTTTATCAATTCGAACAAATGCAGAAGATTCAGAAAAAAATCTTATCTGAAATTTTTTATCTTTTAAATTTTTAATTGTAAAAATATGCGATATAATGCGCATTTAGTCTTAAGAAAAATTGCATTTCAAATCGTAACGTAATAATTTATAAATATCAATAACTGTACAAGCTTTCTTTTAATTATTTCTCATCAAGTGTATCTATACGCACACGAGCTAAGTAAGTACGGAAAATCCAATGATTCTGAAAAAATAATGCAACATTTATCATTGCAATGGCGCGACTACTAGTGAACCAATTAATTTACGTAAATCCAAGGTAGAAAAACATTCATATTTACTATGCTTTACAAATACTAAAACAATTTTTAATCATCACTCAATCTCTAAATAGCCATTTTGCATTTCTCTCCTTCATCATATATTACCTGACCCCTATACCAGCCATTTTGCATTTCTCTTCTTCATCATATATTACCTGACCCCTATACCTGAACCCTTCGCTCTGTACCTCAGGTCAAAATCACAGAAGCCAATCCGCATGTACTGCCCTACACACGCCTATATTTCAATCCTGCTCGTCCCCGCGACACTCGTGCCCGTATATTTATTATCCATCGAAGAATCGCTCCTTTCCTCTTTCCTTGTATTTGTGTCCACTCGAGAGAGCATTGTTACGTATACTAACGAGCGGCTATCTCTCGTCGCGCACTCACACAACGAGAGGCCCGACGCGTACTTAGCTTTGCCGCTCGGCCAGCGAGCCGTCAGTACGACTCTTCCCGTCCGACGCGACGCTACGCACTCACAAGCTCGCTTTTCCGCACATCACTGAGTTATATACTCGTATACTTACTTGTACCGCGACGAGTTCTCTCAGTTCGGCTACACGAGGTCGTCGAAGCTGTGAAGCACCACGCCTGCATTTTCGGATTATTAAAATAATAGTATTATAATTATTATTATAAACGAGGACGAAATTCTTCATTGAATGTATCCAAGTTCGGACGATTAATAATCGAGATTGTTAAGGCAGTCGTTGCGGTATACAACGTCCCAAGAGGAATCATAGACAGACACAGCGGAACTAAGCAAATTGACGAATTCAAGGAAATTTCGAAGGAAAGGACAAATAAAGCCTCTTCTCAATAGGGCACGCGCGCAAGTTTGAACGTGTTCGTCCCTACCAGGCCAGAAAATCCATTTGGGTTCTGGCCCAGCGTGAAACCTAAGCACTCGCCACTTATGAAGAAAGCGAACGGGTCATTGTCAAGGCTGGAGGCCTTAAAGCTGGCAGAGGAGCAGCAGGACCGACGCGACTTGCTGGGCACGCAGGTAGTTGCGCCGTCGATGGACCGGGCTCTCATTCACCAGCTGCAGAGGTACAAATCCCTCAGGACAGCTGTAGAGGCACAGTACTGCCCCTGGCCGTAGGTGCACGAACAGGCCCTCCGTCCTTAACCTTAGCTGAGTACACGGACGTGAGTACGCCGCACGCGTGCGAGAGGAGAGAGATACAGAAAAAGACAACGACGACGACGACCCTGAGGATATAACGGGGATTATTCGCTTCGACGGATTTCTAGCTTGGACTTGTAGCTAGCTATTCTTATTTATACATGTAAACGCGTATGTAGTTTGTTATTGTGAAGAGGGTACGATATCTCACTAAGTTTCGAGCGAGTCCTTTGAGCAGTGTGAAAAAAAACACACGATGGCTATCACCGACTCGCTGAAGGAGGAATCCACGATGATGATCACCAGTGGCAAGGTGTTCGGATGTACTAATCACACGTGCACCGAGCACAAAAAGTTCTCGCTCAAGACGCGCAGAATCTTCCAGAAAATTGGCAAGTGGTTCCAGGAGCTCTGCCAGAAGTTTCACCGAAAATGTAAGATTATCGTCTTTTCCTCTACGCTATATCGTCGATATTTATTTGTAAAAGTGCGCGGAATAGTTTTGTACAATTTAAAGTATAGGCTCAAATATTTTATTTTTAATGTTGAGTCACACGTCGCAAATAAGTTGTGATGTTTATCTGATGTGTTGGATGTATTAGTTGTATTGCGCATCGTTTAAGTGATAAGTGGGGGATAAAAGTTTCACTTCTTTTTAATCGACGTTTAAAAGTCACCGAAATGACAGGCTAAATTGAATATCGAGACATTATCTATTTCTTTCAAACGCTATTGTCTTTTTATCGTACATTTCTTTCATCAAGATATGACAATTTTTTTTTACCCATCGTGTCTTATCGACAAGTCCCCTGGTACTATTGTCGCCTTAATACAGCTGCACGATTAATTTCATAATCTTTGTCATCGTTTTACCGGAAACGATTACATGCTTGTGAAAAGAATGTTCCCCATACTCCAAGTTTTATATAAAAAGTCGTTTAATCACAAAAATATTTTTTGATTTATTATAAACTAACAAATCCAGCTAGCTGAAAGAGATAAAATACGAAACAGCTGAGACGCCAATCGTCCGCAAACTAACTCAACTCTCATGTCAGAAAAATTAAATAACCATACCCAAAAGGCAATCTTTACTAATTGCGCTCGTTTCTCGTTTTCAGCACCACCTCGGCTGCAGGCACTGAGGAACAGAGAGAACGCAGGCGGCTGCACCGGCGGCGCGGGCTCGTCGATACGCGCCTACGCGCTGCAGCTCGCCGCCGACAGAACGACCACTTTCTCGCAAAACATCGAGAACTTTATCCAGTGCACCAAGGAGAGCAAGGAGGCCTCGCCGCACGTTGTCATGCGCAACATCCGACAGTTCATGTCCGGCATGAAGAATTACCTGGTAAGGTTCTATTCTTTTCTTCGATCAAACCTTCAGATGAAATATATTTTAAAATAGTTATCCTGCTTGTAAATTATATTCTTCTGCGAAACTTAATCAAATACGCATTCTAGTTATAACCAGCGGCATTGATATTAACACTTTCATTGCCATTATGAGCGTATAATATATATACGATACCACATTCCACATATCAAATGTACGCAAGTGCCCGCGATATATATATACTAATTTTTCGCGATCATTCGAAGGTTAAACACGGAGAGCGTGAATTCGAGAAGGAGGTGGAGAAGGAGCGATTGAAGTTGAAGGCAAACGAATTCCTCAACCTCGACGCCATCCTCGAGGGCGTGATGATGAGTCTGGTAGTGAGGCCGCTGCGCGAGCACGTCTACAGGCTCTTCGTCGAGCAGTATGCAGCCAACGGCTCCCTTCAGACCCTCGCCGAGAGCATCCAGCTCGCCCAACCCAAACACATTCAGGACCTCGGCGTTCGAGTGAGTATAATTCCCTTTTTCAAAGAAAAATTATATTATTTAATTATCTGATGCGCGTATCTTGTATAGTGACTGCAAATAAATAAGTATTTTGTGATTGATTTGTAGATACAAATATTCAAACGTAGATGATGATGCCTTGAATAGTTTCATAATATCCCTTTATTTAATGAAATTAAATGAACTGTTTACTGCTTTATTTTACTTTTATATAGTCATCTAAGACGTTAAATTTCCTATATGCTGGTAATATTATAAAATTATTCTACGTTTGAATTGATTTATATTCTGAAGCCATTTTTTGCCTCCGCGAAAAGCCACTCTTAAAAAACAACTCGTCAACATAAAGTTACTTGCAGCTATCTTGCTGAATCTATCACACGTATGCCTGCCGCTTTTAGATGGCAGGCGATAGATAAGGGCGTGCTTGGACAGTGACATAAGAAGGATAAATTCTCCGACAGATAAATCAATAATTGTTTTTGCTTTGACAATTTTCAGCCGAAAATCGTTCCACCGTCGGAGGCCAGCCTCGAGCGCATCCTCAAGTACATCGAGCGACTGCAGAAAGCCGACTCGCCCCTGGAGAAGCTTGAAAATCTCCTGGCTGCCATCTCTGCCATTTTCAATTCGGTAAGTGTGTCCGATCGGTCAACAAAATAAAATAATGATGAATACGATGCGAACAGGCATTGTCACTCTTATCGTTGTACTTTTCCATTTAATATATGTATCCGCGATGCGCGGGTGTATAGGAAAAGAAATGAAATCGATCGACCTATTGTTATTTACTTCTTGTTGTTTATCTTATCGATTTAACGCCATCCCTGTTCTTTCTCTTTTTATTGCGATATTACAATAGCTTTTTAATTGTGAAATATTTCAGTGACATTTTTAATGAACACTGCTGGGGTAACTTAAAACTTATGCACTTTTAGAGCAATTTATGGAAATTAAAAAGGAATCCAATAAACGTTGCTTTTCCATAGACTTTTTTTTTATAATTTTAGTTAAACGTGAATGTATAAATTTAGATTTTCCTTAGAATAAAAATATTTTTTTATGACATATTTTTTCAATGGATACTCTAATCATCAAAAGTTCGACCGAGTATGCACCTTATTCTTAAAATTGAGATATAAGTAAATATTAACCAAATCCTATGAAAATGGAACAATCGTGTTGATACAGAGGGAACACATTTTTCAAAACTAAAGATTCTATTAGCAATCGATTATTTCTTACAATTACTAACCAAAGCCTCTCCTCTTCGCAGGTAAAGCATGCGAATTCGGGCAGACCAGTGACCCTAGGGGCGGACGATCTGCTGCCACTCCTCGTGTGGGTGCTCGTGCGCGGCAAAGTCGTCGACGCGGAGATCGAGGCCGAGTACATGTGGGGCCTGCTGCATCCATCGCTCCTTACCGGCGAGGGTGGCTACTACCTCACGACTCTGTCCAGTGCCGTACACGTCTTGAAGACCTTCAAGTCTAGTCAAGGGACCATGTCCACGATAAACGTAAGTGGCGATACCACGCCGTCTGAGACCGCTGCGGATGACGAATGCTAATAACGATGCTATAGCATGGCGGATTCTTTATCGCTCGGCCCGTTCTATGTCGCGGGTGACCGCACGAGCGAACGTATTTTATATTGTATTTTGCGCTACTTATGTTGTACAACTGATTTGTATGATTGCCTCGTATATAAAAGAGACTCGCTAAGTTTGAGAAATACTTTATAGTATTAATTTTTTATTATATATAGTCTGTGACTGTACGCCTGATGAAGGTTAATAAATAATACATGAAAATTATATATTCAAAAATAATTATTCTCTATCTTTCTACACATTTTCCCTGAACGCATAAGAAAACTATTGTCATTAAGTAATATCTCATATCTGTGGTTTGTGACGTAACGTTATTCATCTGTACCAGAAAAAAATTTTTCACTCACAGTAAAAATCAAAATATTGTACATCGATGATAAAATATATATGAAAATTCAGCTTCGAAATAAACTTCTACATAAAATAATGGTACTTGTATTGATGTCAACCTTACTTAATTGATTTGATAGATATTGTCATTATTCATGAGATGCCGATGTTACTAAACTATCCACAAAAAATAATTCCGAATATTGCAACATCAACGTAAACCAGGCTCGAATCATAATTCAAATGAACTTTGCATTTATCATTTGTACTCAATGATAAAGTTATTGAAATATAAAGAGAATAATACACACGCTTTCTTTGATACACGCGACTTATCATCCCAATAAAATAGAATCAATTAGCAATCGTTATTAGAAACATAAGCTTGGAAACGATTCGTCTAACGAATTCTTCTTTCTATTGAAGCAGGGATGCGGAACGCCGGACTGCTCGTCAGTCCTTCGCGTCCTCGTGCCGGACGAGTTGCATGGTTCCCTCAACACCCGAACTCTGCCAGTCCGACCGAACATGAACACGCGCGACGTCTGCCGGATCCTCGCCCACAAGATCCGATGTACGAATCCGCAGGACTACGGGTTGTTCAAGCTCGTCCAAGGAGAAGGTAACCACTAATTGCACTTTAGACCAGCAAAGCTACTCTTTTTCAACTATCTTAATCTCAAAAGAAGATCATCTAAAAGAATTCCAAACAAACTTTTCTAACGCTTTCCTTATCTTTAATTCCAGAAACCCTTCTGGGCGACCACGAATGCCCGCAGGAGCTGTCACACTGTCTGTTCGCGTTCAAGCGCATCGATGCGAAGATCGCGTGGCCGAAGACACAGACGGCGACGACGCCGACGATGGCAACGGGATGCAGCAGCAACGGCGCGGCGACGAGCGGCGCCTCCTGATCGGCCGTCCTGCCCCGGCGCGCCGTCAAGATTCTGTCTATAAATCTGTATTAATTGTAACGATCGAGTGTGAGAGAATGTGTGAGCGGGAGATACTGCGACTGCGGTCGAACGATTATTATGCGAACATTGCGCCGATATTATATACTATATATATTATATAAACAAAAATGAAATTATGGAAAAATAACAACGACGGCCTTTCTTACTTCCTTTGAACTTCTCATAATGCACATACTTTCACATACGTATGAAACGCCAGAATTCCCGAAAATTAAAAGTCGTAATATGTACCTACCTACACCGTCTTTCTCTGCCTTTTTCAAAATCACGAGACGCGCGCGTTGTTGTTTCGTAACGAAAACAAAAAAAAAGGTAATTGTGTCGTTCGTGTCGTTGTATTTATAGAAAGTCGCATAGAACTGAGCGCGTTTTTCTCTTTTCCCGTATTTTTATTGCATATTCAAGGGTAATATGCCAGTGATAAAGTGCAATAAGGAGGTACGATTGAAAGGATGCGTCGCGCGTGTACGTATTATATATACCGTATACTTTGACGAGCGCCGTGCATAATATATTCCATTTTGCGAGGGTACAGCACGCTGCGAACGCAGCTACAAGTCGTCACTGATGATACTTATAGAGTTTGAACGTCTCATTCACCGGTAATGAATATAGTATAACAATATATGTGACTTACATTTACTCTCGTTTAATACGTAATTTGTAATATGCGTGTACGTGTATCTTTTGTACGTAATGAAGCTAATCGAAGTACTAAATGACGGTTTAGTAATTCAGATTTTAATCAATCATCCGTATAATATAGTTCACGAGAAACCGTTCACATGGCACGATTGAATACTTGACGAGGCAGTGGCGAGGATCGACGCTTCTTTTCGTGGGTCAAAATTGTAGCGAGTCAAACGTTTTCTAATAAATGAAGACAACGAAAAGAAATTATTAGCAAGATAATTAAGAGTCGCGAGCGATCGTTGCAACTTATCGCCATGATTTTTATTTTCTTCAATGATACCGATCGAATAAGTATTAGACGTGTGATAAGGAGCGGACATGAGAGTGTTCAGTAAATAAGCCTCTATATATATATACCTGTGTCTTCTAACGAAAGACTTGCCTAAAAGCTTTTTCTACATTGTCGCCGTGGCGCGCAGCGATAAACCATTGACAAAGAACAAGAAACTGAAGGAATTTTCAAGACTTTTTCATAGATTCGAATAGATAAACATTAAATAAATCGGATTTTTTATGCGAGAATCTCAATGTGCGCTCTGCGAGTTCTCGAGAACTTGGAAATGCTCTGCAAAATACGTTCCGAAAATTTTGTAACTTTATATGCGATGAGAAAAACAAAGAACAAATGCGAACTTAATTACTTTGCATGTATTGACAAATTATTAATCGTATTATACAAAGATATAGTATCTGTGAATTTTACTTTTCAATTGAAATAATTTATTCTGGGCATAAAAATTAAAGTAAGCTTGGACAAATTTTACTTTTTCACAGGTATCTTTGTAATTTGTCAAAGCATTTTAAAACAATACTTCCGCGAGAATCTCAATTCTGTACTTAGATTGTAAGTTCAGTTAAAATGGTAATCTCGCAAAAATAGCGAAACGTTCATATGTTTGAAAATTGTGTATTAACTTACTTTACATTGTGAACTCAATGAAAATATAATAATAAAGTTGTATATTGTACATGATTTTCTCTGTCTTTTATAATATTCACTCATAAAAAGCAGAAAACCTTATTGACTTTAAGTTTTGCACGCGTAGCACCTTTCAAAATTGCATTGAACACATAATATATTTCATATTATGCAGTCAGAAAGCAATCCTTCTATGCCAACATGGTTTTCCTGTGGAAGGAGAATTTTTCACTGATTTTGCGTATTATTTGTTTAGTGTAATATCATAACTAGACAATCGAAAACAAATTCATCCTAAATATAATAAGCAATATGATAATCGTCAAATAAATGTAAATATCAAACTGTTAAGTTATCAACTACTAATAAAGCATATCCAAAACTAAAATTTAATTATGTTTATAAAATATAATCTGTCTCAAACATTAAAATATCAATCCTCCTTTCGCGGCGCGTTGATTTTTTGTGATAAAACGTGAAATCATTGATTTGCATCCTCTTACTGCCATGCAAAAATAGTTTTTATTCATAAAACAATGATTTTAGGAAAGAAGGATAGATTTTCTGAATGTGTGTAATGTCTTTTGTGGAATATTAAAAAATTTTCTCCATCACATTTATCTTCTGAAAAATAAAAATTGTAAGAGTAATATAACTCATTAATTTTATATGTCCTAATTAAGACAATCAACTATAGTAAACTTATTAACATTATAGAATTTGGATTTTATTTTTGGAAAAAAAATTGTTCAAATACCTTGATGCAAAATAGGTGATGAGAGGTACAGTATTTTTTAAACGTATTTAAGTTGAATCCATAGACATTACATTGTTTAATGTACATTACATCATAATCGATTAGAATAAATATTTAAAAAATTAAAAAACGTAATCTAACTATATAGGCATTACAGCCTATTTATTGAAACAAATAATAGTTTTTCATATATATTAGACGATTTCTAATTTAATGATTTAAATACTTTTTGAAGATGTAGAAGTGATTGATGGACAAAAAAAGTAGTTAATAAGTAATTTATATTTTCATATCAAAAATATTTCTAATCATAAATTAGTTGTCTTTTTGAACCTTTTGTAATAAAAACTATTCACTTTACGACAACTTAAACATAATTTCTAATAATTTGTAAAATACACAAATGTATTTATTTTTTAATAACATGAATTATAACTTTATTATAGGTATGTTAAGACTAGTCAAACAAAACATGTTAACAAGTTATTACTTTTGTTAGAGAATCTACTTCTTGAAATTCAAAAAATCTGAATCATAAACTTATTAAAGTACCGTAATAAAAAGTAACTTATGCCAGTTATTTAAAATTAAACAGAGTCCATCCAAAATACAGGATGCATATAAGTCAATTACGAATAAATATTTCTACATATATATCTGTTATTTAAATAAAAAATCTCTTTACAACAATTTTTTCTGGTCGATTACAAATTTGAACATATGGATACTGTTTATATATATGTGTGATAATAGATGGGAAACAACTATTTATAATCATTACAAAATTTCATGATTTCCATTATGAAAATGCCAGATAACGAGATCAATGCTTAGATAAAAAGTAAAGCAATGTTCAAGAAGTAATTTCTACAGTTAAAGTTTCATGTATGTAATGTATTAGACTATTTTTTTTTTTAATAAAATCAAAGTGTAATTTTACTTATCGTTACTTTTTTCAAATGCTTCGCCCTCTACTTACTGCGCTCGCCAAACCCCGATTATCACCAAGTTACTAAATGTATGAATGAAGTAATAGATGCCTTGAAACGAAATGTTTTACCATTATGTAGAATCCTAACAATAATTATTTATTTTATTATGATAAATTTTGCTGTAATTAATCCTCTATTCTATTAAGGAGCTTCATTTTCGCGACCAAAGGATGAAAAAAAAGGGTTAGGTAAAAAGTTGTAAAAAAAAGGGTTAAAAAGGGTTGAAAGAGAGTGTTGAAGAAAGGGTTGAAAAAAGGGATGCATTAAAGTGCATCCATGCATAAAATTTTATCCATGCACAAAAGTTCATATTAATGTTCCTGTTGCAGTTTCCCACGCCACCATAGAGATACTGCTAAAGGCGCGTTGGATTAGTATTTAAAAAAGGTATCCTTTGCCAATACCCTACATAACCATAATTGTATAATAATTAGAAAAAAAACTCAGAAATACTTACTCAAAAAAACCATTAAAATAATTTATAATCTCTTATAATATTCTTAATAATTTTTATGGAAATGATATATGAAGAATCTTGAAATGATTCTTTCGTTATTCTTTCCTAAAAAAAATATAATGTTTCACAATTTACATAAAAATAAACTATATGGTCTTATTGTAAGTATAAATGAGATATACTTTAAATTAATCTTATTATAATCTTAATATATCACTTTTAAAACT
>JAPYZO010000690.1:0-23159 GCA_030522905.1 Torymus flavipes | reverse complement strand
ATCGTAAATTTAAGTCTACTTTATGAATATTGTTAAATCTAAATTCGAAACACCTAGAGATAAGATGTTTTTTTCCACAACCAATTAGGAGACTTTTCCGGAACTTACTTATCATCAATTCGATAAAAATGTATTCTTTTTCAATGTCTTTTTAATTGCCACACAATACTACCTATTAAAGTTATGAAAATTATTTTTCTGAATAATTTTACAAACACAACAAGGTTGAAACCATTTTTTTCGTTAAATTTAAAATGAAAATTAAATCTTTAAATTTTAATTCAGAAATTCTCACTGTTACAATAACTTTTATATAAACTTATAATATTTACCGGCAGTACTAGTATTGGTATTGTTCTAAGTTTTTTTCCTGGTTTTCGAAAAACGTAGCTACACTAACGGTATCTACCAATGTCAAAATATTTTCACTTTTCAAGAATCAGCTTATAGAGCTCTTCACATATACAGAGACACCTGTAGGCTGTCTAATCTTCGTATGAGTTTCAGTACTAAACATGATTTGAGAAGGGCCGGTCGGAAAAAATATCTTAGCGGTTAAGTATTCAAAATTGCTGGAAAGATTGCAGTATTCCGTCAATAAATTAGAATAACCAGGTAATTTTGAACTCATAATAAATAACTGTTTCATCGCGTTACTAGAAAGAAAAATTATTTTGATCAAAAATGAAATTTATCTTTCAAACTCGAATTTTAATCTTGAAGACGATCGACAATGGAACAGGCAAGAGAAATTCAGAAGAGAAACAGAAAGAACAGTTTGGAAGAGAAGCAGGATTCTAAATTCAGAGGAAAGAAATTTGAGTGTCCTTTCGTATGGAGAATCAAAGATGAACTAATCGACGATTTCGATCTGAATGACGACTACAGCGATAATGATTGTGCTGATGGTTTTATAAAATTGATAAAGCTCATCACGAAAGCATTTATTTTATGTAAAAGAGGTTTTCCTGGAGACGCTATGAAGCTCATTAATGAGGTACAGGAAAGGATATGGGACAACTATGATAAAAGGTAATATTATCACTTTAACGTGAATTTAGTAATTGATCGTAACCTATACTTCATTGAGTGATCTCTAAATAATTAAAAACTAATTCAATAGTCACATACAAAATTGTTTAAATTTTAGTCATTTTAACTTGATATAATATTGTATGTTTGTCAACAATTAATCATTTTAACGAATCCGATAACGTGTTTACATTCCGGCGAACATTAACTTATCAAATTTTCTTGTTGATATTATGATGAAAAATTGAAGTGAGTCCTGGTTCACGCGTATTATATAAGTTTAAATACGCGTAAACAAAAACATAAAACAGAAAAGTTAAATGGTAATGTTTGTGGTGATGAATTTAAAATTTATAGTTTCAACATTAATTTGTTCATACTTTTTATAATATACGTTTTTATCATAATTATCTTGTTATTAACAATAAATTATCATTAGAAGATGATTATGTGTTTCACACCTTATGTTGGTAACAAAATCGACTTTAACTCTGTGCTTACCTACAGATGGTAAATTACAGTCTCGTATTCGGGTAACTGTGGTCAGGGGTACCACTATTCGCAAGTTTTACCTTTTCAAATAACCGTACATGATCCGGTATGGTCTAGTGGCTAGGATACCTGGCTCTCACCCAGGAGGCTCGGGTTCAATTCCCGGTACCGGAATTCTTTTTTGAATTTTTGAATAATTTTATGTTAAAAACGTTTTAATTTAAATTAAATGATAAAATATTTTTATAATGATATGTCAAGTACCTCATAAAACAGACATACAGAGCACATTGGTGCAAAATCAATAGATTAGCTATGAGAAATTTTTGAGATTATAGGTACTCACACTTCGCGATTTAATGCTATTTATATTTATACGTTATACAGTGATGTGAACCCCCACTTTTTATTATTTAATACATTTCTAAACGCTTATTTCCATATTCACGATCTTCAGGGCGTTCGTTTACGCAACAACTATTCTCAGAAATTTTGTTGGTGTTTCATTGGTACCTTAAAAAAAGTTTATGTTGAAGAATAAGTATTACCGGTATTCGACTTTAATCAATCATTAGCAGTAAAACACTATCCTCATAAATTAGGTGCGAATGATCAATACTAATTGAAATCTACATACTATATCTACAGATAATCAATATATTTGTAAAATATTAGAAAGATTACACGTTTAGAATCATTTTTGTATATAAAAATACTTTCTCCTTCATTAACAATCTCAACGCTCATTTTCACTTTCAGCAATCTGAGGGACGAGAGAATCTCCATAGACGTGGTCCAGCACATCCTCCTCGCGACCAAGTCCTACATATTCCTGCACAACGCGAGGGCCCTGGATGCAAAAAGGCTCTTGGCGCACATCAAATGCAGCTCCCAGTTCAAATACAAGATACAGCGAGCCACCCTCCACGGCTGCAAGAGCATCGTCCTGTCGTTCTTCTACGGGGACACCGCGATCGAAACCATTCATCACGCGCGCGTTGCCCAGATGTTGGAGCCCAACACATCCCTCTGGCACTTCATGTTAGGCAAGAGTCTGCGTCGGTTACGACGTAATCAGGAATGTACGAGACCCGGCGACGAGGAGAAACAGGCGTTTATTCAGGCCGAGCAGCTGGACAGCACAAATCCGGAGTATGCGATCTATGTGGGGCAGATGCTATTCGAGGGCGGTTATCATAAAGAGGCCCTAGCTAAGTACAGAGAGATCAGGAATAACTTTGCACTGTCGAGCAGCGCTACCGTGAAGATGAGGCTAGCTCTCGGGTTCATGAAGTGCAAGAAATTTTCTCAAGCCAAGGCCTGCCTGGACGAGGTGGACAGAGAAACTTCGTCTAGCAAGAATCCGATGCTCACGTTCTACAAAGGATTGTATTGGATGAGAAAGAATAAGTTTGAAGTAAGTTGACTCTGTATTGTAAGAGTTAGTGTATAAGCATAAAAGTAAGATGCACTTAGCCTAGCAGTATAAAAATGCTAATGAAACATATCACTAATTTTAAACGTTTTGTAAGTCGATTAAGAAATAACATGATGATGAATAATACGTGATCTACTTATTCATTTCTTTGTTATATTAAGCTTAAGGGGATGTGATACAGACGTAAAAAATTTGTTGATATCGACAAGTCGATAGTAACCTGTTTTTCAAATAATAAAATGTTCTGCATTCTTACGAAATCGGAAATTTATCAGGAAGTATCACAATTATTTGTCGCACAATTTTACACTAAATTGGTATTTTTATTATCTGCTTCATAATAATAGTTTGGATAAATATTAACAGCAGAATGTTCAATTTAATTTACCTTTTTCGTAGTCTAACGTAAGAAGAAAGGTCTGCTCTGTGCAGCCAGTGGACTGAGTCTAAATAATAGTACTTCACGCAGTTGTTGAGTAATGTACTAAACTAAAAATTGAAATAGGTTTAAGTAAGATTTTTCGTTAAGAAACAGCTGATTTTGATTGCAGAAACTTATACCTAGCTAGCGAGGGTCAATGAAACGTATCTAAAAGTAGTGAACTTAACTCCTTGTTAGTATATTGATACTTTTTTCCCATTTTTCTCCCATTTATGAAACGATTTTTTTTACATTTTCTAGCCATTTACTAACGATTTCGATCAAGTGGCCATAAAATGGCTAGAAAATGTGAGAAAAATCGTTTCACAAATGAGAGAAAAATGGGCGATTTCCACCAGGGATACTGTTATTTAATATTTATCAAAGCTCATTGACATATGAAAAATGTTGTTAGATTATGAAAGTAGTTTTCCAAACTGGAAAAACTAATTCTTAATGTAACGGTTCCTCTTTGCCCCCATTATTCAATAGTTAGTTTTTTTTTTAACTTTCATGCATTGAGACCATTTAAATACTTTTCAGTAAGCCATCTAATTTCTTACTGTCTAACTGTTTTCTTTACAGGATGCTTCAAGCTGCTTTTCGAAAGCAGCAGACAATAGTAAACTTCTTTCGGCGTATCTGTATGCATTGGAGTGTCAGAACCATTATATCAAAAACTTTGATCCTGTGCCACAGCTACTGGCTATTATTCCCATATATAAAAAAGATCGGGTGAATTCCCAAAGTGCATTACTGCATTTGGGACTGATTTATTACAGACGAAAGGAGATAGAAATAGCATTGGGCATCTTACTTCAGGCGATAAAGTTGAATTGCCTGGGTAAAAAACTGAAGGTGAGTGGTTATAAAATAGACATTACAGTTTGAACTAAGATATACCCATTGTCATTTTATGAAAAATATTGAAATAGAATTCAACCTATTTACCTGCTATACTCGTAATTTTTCAATTGATGTATTTACTTGCAAGAAATTTTTATACAAGTGCGTTTTCAAAGTCCACAAAATATATTTTTTACGTGAATTTTAAGTTTTTTGAATAAATTAGCATTTTTATCAACACAAAAAAGATTAAAATGTTCGGCAAAATAAATGACAATTCCACAAAAGATTTCTGCACTGGTTTTAATAGATTTTGTCATTTTACTATATAATATTTCAGGAAGTATGGAACGTTATTGACGGAAAACACTTTACTACGTATGAATTAGTACTTCACATTTGGGGCCAAGGTATAAGGAATTCAACAAAAATACTCGCCGTAGTTGATCAAAAGATATACGAAAACGATAATCCAAGGTGTTTGCTAAAAGAGGCCGATATAAAGAAGATATTAATATTTTGCGAAATCGTAGCTGGTAAGAGACGCATCGAAAAGTGGCTAATATCCGTCGGAAACGACGACTTTATACCGAACGGACAACATCTAATCAAGTTCAATAGAAACGACGACAGAAAACTGATGAGTGTCGAGTGGTACGAGAAAGACACGGATAGTGGTTACCGTAAGATAAACGAAAGGACGAATCCTATTCCCGAAGACAATGTCACAGCTCTCATCCACGCGTATGAAGCTAACGCAAGTACCGGTGACAATAATGACAACGCGCAGTCCCATCCCCAGACAGACTCCATCCGTGCTAATTTCATGAGAAATCTCAGTCTTAATTGTGATACCAGCGAGAACGCCGCTAAGAATACAGATACATGCACCAATGACGAAAGCCGACCCTCAACGGATCCTGTACACGACCCCGAGATACACAAGTTGTGTCCGGCATCGCCGACGACCCACAGTGAGGATTCCGGTACCGGCGAGGATAACACGGACGCTGGCAACGTCGAAAGCATCGAGGACATAATCGTCGATAACATTAGTATCGATGAAATCGGCGGTACGAACGCGGGTCCTCGGAACGAAAACGAAAATGGACACTCTGCAGATGATTGTGCGGAGAATGGTAACCAAAATGATAACGCTAGGAACGATGGTGATAATGAACTTATCGTTAATGACAACGATCCCGATGATAATCTTGACAACGTCGCGAGTACTACTCAGCCTTTTGAAACAGTTTGCCAGAAATGCCATAAACCCAATGACATTTGTACTAGCTCGACCTGCAAGGGTTTCCACGACGTTTTAATTCGTCTTATTAAGGCAAAGCTTAGGGTGAGTTTAAACAAGAAAAAGTCGCAGTAATTCGTTGTAGAGTAGTATTTTTATTTATAGAAAGCGTTTTAGAAAGAATTGAAACGAGCGAAACAATTTAGCAAAATCTTCAACGTTTTTAACAAGACACAAGAATTTTGTGTCGCTGAAATATTTGTTATACAGTTATTATTAGCATAGTTGCGTGATTTTTATCTTACGTGTATATAAATTTAATTATCTGCCAAAGGTTTATTTTTTAACGTCTTATCGACTTATTTATTGCTTTAAAGTTGAAGAAATATATTTTTTATTAAAGTCTATTATATGTGTCAGTAATCATGTGTAAAAAGTATATTATATGTGTAAGAATGTATAGCAGTATGTAACTAATATATATGGTTGGCAACTATAATGTTAATCGACGACGTGTAAAAAATTTACACGATAAACATTCTTTTTAATTCAATTGTATATTTAGTATTATTATTTACCAGAAAATCTTTAACTTATATAATTTTAGAATTATAAGTAGAATATTTCGTACTCTTTGTATTGCGAATATACGATTTACGAATATGAGAAAAAGTATTATAATTTTTCATTTCATAATGATAAAAGGTCGATAATATTTTTTATTCGTTATAAAAATATAGTCGATCTAATTAACTCAACAATGCAAAGTGTGTCTTATTATTTAACAATACTCCTTTCCATACTAATAATTACGTAACAATAATTAAATATTTCATTATTTTATTTGATGATAACAAAAATTTCAATCATATTTCCCGCGTATAGGTACTTTGCGCATGTGCATGAGCAATATCAAGTTTGCTTTTAAATCGTAGCAGAAGATAAAACTGTGTGCGATACGCAACGCATGGATATGATGCTTTTCTCATCGCAAAATAACCGGTGATTTTCTAACAAATATCACGAATCACCATGTCTATAACATCGAAGCTGGTGCTAATAAGCAGTTGTGTTGTTTCTACAGGGATCGTCCTTTATGTTCATTACAAACAAGAATATGATCGGTGAGTACAAAGAGTCCAGTATGATGTGAATAAAGGTTATAAATATAAATTAAACTTTAGATTTTTCATTTATGAAAATCATATTCTACAGTTAGATTGTTTTTAAAATTTAGTTACTTTTAAAATAGTTTATTTTATTTTAAAAGTTTTTTTTTACATCTGGTAACAAGTTTGTATGAAATTTAAAAAATACCAGAAATATCTTGTTAATGGATGTAACTACAAATGTTAACATGTCTTTATGTTGATAAATTAAGTACTAACGTAAATATATCACTGTATTAAATCGTAACACTATAGCTATAATTATTATCAATATTTTTTAAGTCTTGATTTTTAAATTTGTTTACATAATTATAACATTGTTAAATTTTCTTTTTTCAGAGATCAATTACATTTGGGGGTAGAGAAAGACTTAGAAAGGCAAAGACGAAGAAAAATTGAGAATACTTATTTACTACAACAACAATCGGAACTTACAAAAGAGCTTCAAAAGGAATTAATAGAAAAAAACAAAGATACGTTTAGTTCTATTGCATAAGAAAAGATTGAAATGAGACATTTAAAACAGTTACATTGTATATGATCATAATTATTGTTATCATTACTGTTATACCACAAAAAACAAATTGTAAACAATTTTGTAAATACATATTATGTAAATAATATTAAACGAGTTATTGATTTAATAATGTTGCTTTCTTTCAAGAGTAATGTAAAATCAGCATAATATACAAAGCTTTTAAAAATGTTAAAGGGAGTAAGTAGAATTACTTTACAAGATTTTACAAATTTAAAAATGAATAAGTTCAAAGTTATTTTGAAAAATTATTTATACTTATATATATATATAACAAAATTTTAGATGACTGAATTTATTGGTTTCTTTTACAATTATTTGAATTTCTTACCTTCCTTCGAGGTACTGAGAATTTAGTCCTTTTTTCTATCTGCATTTCATGACCTTTTATGGACTGTCATTTACGAGCATGTGTAGGTGAATCACACGTGCATAGGTTATGTATGTGTACGTTTTCCTAATCGGCAAGACGGCAAGGCAAGTCGCATTTCGCGAGGCGGACGAAGCGGATCAACTTTTAGATACTTCACAAAATTGTTGTTATCCCTGAAAATTTTTATATTTTAGTTAAAACAAATAAAATGGATCTGCAACCAAATTATATGAACAAGGAACATTCTTTCAAATTTTCACTTATAACTGATCAAATGCTTAGTCTGACTCAATCAAGAATTTGTGATAGAAAATTATTAAATGGGTGCTTCAAGAGTATTAATGGATTGGATTACAGACATTTCGTTATACAAGATAAAAATGTAAATTTTATCAATTCTTTTGAATTACTTTATTAATTATTATAATATTCATATAAAAGTATATGATGAATGTAAAGTCAAAATTTCATATTTAATAACTTTGTTTAGGCCATAATGTTACTGGTGAACCAACTGTGTTCTGTTATACAACCAAGTGAAGCCTCTCTAGTCATAGGATATGCACAATTTCTGGTAAATTTAATCAAACGTGGAGTTGTGTTACAAGGAAGAACGTTCACTGCTTGCAAGCGATGGGTCCTCGAAAGTCTAGAATTTTCAGCACCAGCTGCTGCACCAGATGTCCTTTATGCTCTACAAAGCCTCCATATAAGTGGACCATTTGATAGTATTATTCAGGTAAATGTACTTTTATATATAATATGGATATAATATGGCACAAAGTCTAAATTAACTTTATTATATTTTTTAATATGAAGGATCTCAGAAAATTGCTTGGAGCCAATTCCATTTTACTAAAGCATATTTATCCACAAAATAATGACTGGAATGAAGAACAGTATGCAGCATTGGGTTGTTTTAAGGCTATTTTAATTAATAAAGAAAAGAGTGGAAGTTCCATTGCTCTAGAATTTGCAACATTAATTAAATCAATTGTCTTGCAAATACTAAGTAAGCTTCCATATGAAGATTCTAATAAATTGTATTATAATAAGGTATTTATCATATCTATTATATATAATATTTGTTTTTATATTATACTAATGTAAAACCAACATTTCATTCAAACAGATAGCAAGTTTATGTTTACGAATATTACGAATTTTATATGCAGAAAAATCAATTGATAATAAAGAGACTGTTGGTGAATTATTGGGCATAGTTCAAGTCTACCTTTTTCATGGCATAGAAGGATATCCAAATATAAAACCTCAAGTTTTACGTCCAGCTGCTATGAACTTACCAGATATTACTCAAAATAATCAAAAAAAGAAATATTTCAGGAACTATAAAACAAAAAATAAACGACCATCCAAAAAAGCTAATAATGATAATAAAAATGAAAGTTCTCCAGAAAATAAAATAACACCTCGTCAGTCAAGTGATTCAGATACTTCTGATACTGAAAATAGAAGTACTATTCAGTCAGAATATAAAGTTCGCTCTGAAGCAATACACTTATTAAGCACAATAGTAGAATTTACAGATAATCGTGAATTCTTTGGATACTGGACTCAAATTGTTGCAAGTGGATCAAGAACTGATGCTAGAGTATTAACCAGATGCATCTTACGAGAACCAAATTCAAAAGTTCGACAAATTGCTCTTAGTACTCTTAACGATTTATTAATAGGAGCTAGGATATTTCTAACTCATGCTGAAGATGTAGAACAAATGTCTTTTGTCACATTTTTTAGTGTGCTGAGTTCTATGATAAAAGAAATGCATTTTACACTCTCTTTATTGCTCAGTACAGAGAGAAATGTTGTTGTACTTATACAAGGATTAAAATGTGCTTCTGCACTTGCACAAGGTACACCCTACTCAAGGCTTAAGCCTGGCTTAGCCACTAAATTAGTTAGAAATTGTAGAAGTCACTTGTTACATAAGGGTAAGTAAGCAATTATATTTAATCCTTTGAGATGAAAGTAATACTTACAATGCAACATATTACGTTTTTTTATTTTAGATCCAACTGTTAGAGTAGTAGCACTTGCAGTTTTTGAAACATTAGCTATGTCCGATCCAATTACACCAGAAATTTTTAATATACTTGCAAAATCATCTAATGTTGATACAGTCACAGAATTATCCAATTCTGGACTTGATACCGCAAATGAAGCTGAAACTGAAGAAATAGTCTTCGATGATTTTGATGAAAATATTAATCAAATCAACTTTGATACAAATTATGATAATAACAAAGAATCACACATTAGTGCTTTAGTTCAGATATGTTTTAAAAACATTGCAAGAGAAGTAAGTTCTTATCCTTTTTACTTATCTTATTTTAACTAAATTTAATTTAATAACGTAAATAATAATCCGAAAATTCTCAAAAAATATTTATACTGTTTTAGTCGGCAAATGAGCCAGTTAGACTTCAATCTCTGAAATTATTGGGAACATTAGTTTTTAATGCCAGCAGCTTAATTTTTTCTCGTATAGAAGTAATAGTAAAAACTTTAATTGAAGTAACAAAAGAACAAGAATCACAAGTAACATTTCATGCTTGTCGTGTATTGGAAATTATAGCAGGACGTTTATCAGAGACAAAATCTGATGAGGTATCTAAATTCTGGAATATTGCATTTAATCACATCATTTGGTTGGTGCAAAATTCCCAAACTAATTTGAAAGAAGTAGCTTGTGATTGTCTAGGAAATATTGGTGCTGAAATGCTTGCCCAATTATCAGTGAGTATACAAATATAAAAAATATATAATAATTTAAATACTGTTGTAGTTTATAGTTGTATAAAGTAAAAACGAAGCAAGACAATGTATTCATACAAATATGTAATAACGTTTCAGAGAGACAAAAGTATAATGATTATTTCAGTACTCTTTAGAGCAGTAAAAGATGAAGAGAGTGCTGTAAGAGCTGCTAGTTTACGTGCCTTAGGATTGTTAGTATCTTTAGCAACTTGGGAAGAGGAAACTGGCTTTTTAATGGATTTAACTGAAGTAACATGTTTAGCTTCAGAAGATCGAAACCTTGGTGTAAGAGTCAAAGCTGCATGGGCCATGGCAAGTCTTTGTGATAGTTTAACTAAACAAGAGTAAGTTTTAATTTTTGCTGAACTTTGCATTTCCTTCATGATATCTTCTGCTCATTATTAAAGTGCAACGTTTTCAGAAACAATGAAGATTTTGAACTACTGCAACTTGACATTGTGTTACCAAAACTTTACAAAACAAGTGTTAAAGCAGCTCAAGATAATGAGAAAGTTAGATGCAATGCAGTTAGAGCTATTGGAAATATTATATATTTATGTCCAGATAATTCAATTCTACCGGATACTTCATTAGGCCTTGAAGCTTTGATTAATTGTGCTATTACTGGAAATGATATGAAGGTATGTGTCTTGAATTTGTAATCAACAAGCTAAAAGCTAACTTAATTTAACTTTATTTTAGGTAAGATGGAATGCATGTCGAGCTATTGGGACAGTTTTAATTCGTGATCCAGATAAATTACTGCCACCATTATGGAAGGTATAATAAAAACACATAATTATTTTTTAAGAAATCTCATTGCACCACTAAAATAATCAATTCACTTTACCCTATAGGATAAAGTTTTTCCAGTTTTGTGTGATTTAGTATGTAATAGTACTAATTTTAAAGTACGTACAAATGCAGCATGGGCTCTGGGAGTTTGTAATTCATTTGACAAGTATATAATTACTTTGTGGAAAAGTATTATGTTAGCTCTTGAAAATTCTCAACATGTTCCTAGCTATGTTGAATACCCTCATCGAGATGCACTTGTGCAACAGGTTGATAAAATATTATATATATTTTACACTTATCCAAAGAATATTTAGAGATAAAGTTAAATTGTACTAAAATATAGAAACTATTTTTAGCTCTGCCTCTCCCTGTGTCATTTAGCAACCTATACAGATATTTCAGAACTTGAATTGCTTTGGAAGGAAATAAAGGATCACTTTGAAGATATTACACACCATATGAAGCATTTTCAAGTAAACTAAATTATTTATTTATATAAAATGATTAAAAGAATATAACAATAGAAATATCTTTAAAAAATCTTTTTATTCCAGGAACATGTATTGTCAGAAAAAGCTGGTGATCTAATTAAAGCTAAAGTGCAATTTACTTCTTTTACACAACAAGCTGCCAAATCAAACGAGAAACAAATTGCTGCAAAATTATTAGAATTATTTGAAAGGGATGCAAAATATGATGATATGAATGCCATGTCAGTTTTAAATTGATATGTGATCTATATGTGAATAGTTGTATATAAAAATGATTAAATTGTATATAAATTGTTTATACATAATTAATTTAATTTTTCAAATATATAATTTATAAGGAAAAAAAATTGCATTTTAAATATTATTTCAAAAATTTATTATTAAATATTTTCTACATTTTCTTTTATTGAATTGTTATCTAAACTATTACTATTACTAATATTATTAACATTCGATTCAATTTCTTTTTCGGTTCCTGCTACTTCAATATTTTGTTTTTCATTAATTCTATCAGTACATATTTTGTCAATTTGCATAACTTCATCTTTTGATCCATCTTTTTCTACATGAGGCTCATCTCTTGTCTTTACAATATTGTCAGTGTCACATGTCCTTTCATTTTCTGCAGTTTCTTCCTTTTCAGTCTGAGACTCATCTCTTGTCTTTACAATATTTTCACTGTCATGTGTCCTTTCATTTTCCACAAGAGGCTCATCTCTTGTCTTTGCAATATTTTCACTTTCATGTGTCCTTTCAATTTCTGCAGTTTCTTTTTTTTCTGTATGAGGTTTATCTCTTGTCTTTTCAATATTGTGTGTTTTTTCATTTTCTGCAATTTCTTTCTTTTCTGTATGAGATTCATCTAGTGTCCTTTTATTTCCTGCAGTTTCTTCCTTTTCGGTATATGACTCATCTCTTGTCTTTACAATATTTTCATTGTCATGTATCTTTTCATTTTCCGAATTAGGGTCATCTTTTGTCTTTGTAATATTTTCACTTTCTTGTTCATTTTCATCTTCTGCAGTTTCCATTTTTACATCATTTGTTTCAGTTTCTTGTTTATTAATTATAACTTCATTTTTTATTTCTGTTCTTGTATCAGGTTTTTCCTCATCAGAACTTCTATTATCGGAATCACTGTCGTCACTATCTTCTTCCTTCTTAATTGCATTTTTATTTGATGGTTTAAATTTCTTTTGCTTCATTTTTTGTTTTCTCTTCAATCGCTTAGCTCGCTTTTTGGCAGTAAGTTCATCGGACAGCTTCCTGTTTTCCTCCAACTTTCTGTGATATTCTTCATCAAGAAGTTCCTATATAAGGAAGAGTAAGTGTTACAAATCACTATAAAATTTTTTATATTTCACGTGAAAAAAGTTGCCTCACCTTATGCCCTTTTTCTTGTATAAATTTTTGTCGTGCATACTCTTTTCTTCTTAAATGCCGATAAACGTGAAATTCGCCGCTACCTGCTCCTGCGCTACTTCCCATGACATTTCGTACAAATTCAGGTACAGCTGGAGTATTTTTTTGTTTTGGACGATCAGGTATTACGATTGGTTTTTCCTTTAAATAAAAATTTTCTATATTATTCTATTAAGTATTGTAATTGAAATTATATTTGAGTGATTATTACATCTTAGTACTTACAGGATTTTTCATCAATTTCATGAGTTTCAATCTTTGCAAGTCCACAGCCGTTTTCGCAACTAGCGGCCTTTCCGGCTCACTATCATCTCCGGAATTGTCAGACATTTTCAGCTGAATTAAAGCTTCAAAATACCTGTAAATCAGTAAAATATACAAAATTACTATAAATGAATCGATACATTTCGGATTCTGTATAGGTTACAAATATCAATATTCAACAATAAATCGACATACCTTACAAATAACTATCTGGAATTTTCATAAAATAAAAAACTACATAAATAATTTTTGTCACAGTACTCGCCCTTTACTAAGTATTGTAAATACCAAGCTCCCGTCAATTGATTTCGAAACACCTATATACATGCCGAACGTAAACAAGAGAGTGCATGCATGCACTAACCTGCGCGACCAGCAGGGCACTGAGGGCAGCAGCACTAGCGTCTAGCAGTAACAATGTAACTTGTAGCATGAAGTCAGCTGTTTGACTGTTTCCCTCTTCCCAGAATTAACTCACTATTTATAATTACTATTGACTATATATTTTATATATTTCTATTAATTTAAGTTTCTAATCTCATAATCGTAAATCATTCATACTTCACTAAAATATCAGTACAACCCTACTGATTTAGCGAAAACTGACAATCGGAGTGCGGATTAAAATTTATTAAAAAGTTATTAAAAGACTATAATATTAATTAACTTTTAAGAGAATTGTTTCTCATTACAAAAATGATTTTATTTGTAATGATAAACAATTTTCTTGTTTGTTTTTTCTTTCATAAAAAATTTTTATTAAAATTTTTCCCTAATTCTCTTCACTCTTCAAGTCTTCAGTTCCATCTTCCATGCTGCACAGGCTTTGTAGTACAAAGTTTGTACCTAGATGGCGCATTTTGACAGTCGCAAATTCTCGCGCGGCGCGCGCTCGCAAGTTCGCATCTGTTTTTATACCTTTTTTCGTCTATCGCGTCACACGTTCGCTCTCGCACCCACGCTCGTGAAGATTAACCCCCCCCCCCCCCTGCCTATATGTGCCATGTATTATCGTCAATCATCCAATAAATTGCCCCTGACTTTGTGCCAAGACAATTATGTTTTTGGTGCTGCTGCGATGACACCCGGGAAGAATCAGGCTGCAGTCGTCGATGATGAGTCGCGCCGTTGCGGGTTACGAGAGTGAAGAAGATATGATGATCGTAGCAGGTGGTTATTCGTTATCTCGGGTGGTGTTGTCACTTCGCGTGTAGGTAGTGAGCGTTGAGATAACGCGAAATCGAGCGTGTGAAATTCGTCGAGTTGATTGTGAGTTTACCGTGTGCTTCATGATGTGTCCTTGTTGTGTTTTTTCTGCGGGAAAGTGAAAGGCGAATCTTTAGTATAGGTATATTAGACGGGAGATGGTATTAGAGACGAGGATAGAGACAGCTTTCATGGTTTTTTAAATAGACGCTGTTTTAGCAAGCTTTTCCATATTGTTCATAAAACATGAATTATCTTGTTAAAATTAGTTATGTAACGAAAAGCGTTGGTTCTGTTACTTTGTACATTTATTGTTTGTTTTGTCTTACTCATCATTTTGGTTTTGTAATTTTTTAAAAAGCTGACATTCTTGTTTTGTGCTCATACTTAATAGGTAGCAATTTTTTTATATCAATTAATATAAGAAGCATCTTCATAATATTAAATATCTAATTTAAATAATGTATTCTCTTATTCAGATGAGCATCAAAATCTTTAAAAATGGATGCTGGCTCAGATTCTTCAAGATGCGAGTTGGACTCCATAACATCTGCAGACTCGCTGCAGATGATAACGGATGAGTTTAGACTTCATCACCTGTCAACGCCAGATGTAACGAATGCAGAGTTATCAAAAAGGATAGCAGCTTTAGAATTAGATAATGAACGTTTACGAATTGATTTAGAAAATGCTAGGATAGAACTAAATGCCAAAAATGCTGCCAATCAAGGACTAAAAAATAAGATAGCGGAATTATACATGGAAGCTCAAACCTCGTTGCAGGAGAAGCAAAAGGTGCATAATGCAATGAAAGATGCTCAGTCTCGACTTTCTGCTGCTGAAAATTCAGCCAAGTGGTATCAAGGCCAAATGCATGAAATTCAAGCTAGTAAGAAAACCTTACAAGTAGAAGTAGACACATATCAAAGTATGTTGAGGCAAAAACATCAGACTCTAGTTAATGTTACTGCCAAGTGGAAACAATTAAATGAAGATTATTTGAGTCTTGCGCAAAAACATAGATTGGAGAAAGACACTTTGCAAGCTGAGATTGATTTGCTAAATGTTAAGGATAATAGTATTAAGGTATGTGGGATTATAATATAAAAAAAAAATATATAAAAAAAAGTGGGGAAAAGAAAAATTGTTGGATATTTTTTTAATTGGCACATAAATAATTAATTTTTATCAAAATTTAGTGCATTATATATTTTGTTTATTAAAAGAATGATGAGAATTTATTATCAAGTAGAGAAGGGAACTAACTCATTTCATTGTAAGATAAATGATATACTTCTTTAATCTTAAAGTTTTTAATGTATGTAATGAGTTAGTTTTTAAAAATAAATGTTATTAAATTTTATGTTTACAATTTGAAATATATTAGACTGAAAAATATGAAAAATATACAACGACCTACAATAATAACAAAATTCAATCTGAAAATCACTTTAAACCTCCCAATAAATAAAATACCATTATATTCCATCTAAAACGCTACATCTCGACTAAAAACCTCCATCTCATCCACAGCAAAACGGCTGCGGCGCGACGATCCTCCATGCCCCGGCGCAGCAGCCATCCACAGTGCCAATGTCCGCGTGGTCTGATCTCGCGGGCAAGCTGGAATCTACGGAGGAAGAGCTACAGGACGTGCGAGCGGAGCTACGCGCCCTGGAGCAGCGACTGACGACGACGGAGGTGGAACGGGTGTCGCTTGAGAGCGCGCTCGCGAAGCAGCGCACCCTCCTGTCCTCGACAGAGGACGGATTGCAGAGGTGCCAGACGGAACGAGCGGAGCTCGCCGAGGTAACGCGCGAGCTGCGGGTCGAGCTGCAGAGGACGAGGTCGGAGAACGAGGCCATGCAAATGGGATTGTTGTCGGCCCGACAAGAACGCGATCAGGTGTGTAGTTGGGGGATTGTTTACTTATTTTTGGCGAAGTCTTCATGTAGAAATTTCATCATGAGTAGTTTGTTACCGACTGTATATTCGGTTCTTATTCAGGAACATATATTTCTAAAAAAATTTTCTAACAAAACATTTACAAACAGGTAGAAGATGCCATAGTGCAGCTGCGCTCGCAGGTGACGAAGATGATAGCTCAGCACAGGTTGCTCAAAAGCAGAAATGCCGAGCTCGAGGAGAAGTTGAACGCCATGCAGGACGTTTGCAACGAAAACAAACGGCTCAAGTCGCTGTCATACTCGGCCAACGCGTCACTCTTCAGGCGGCTTAGGCAGGAGAGGCGCAAGTCTAGCGGACTGCTGAAGCAGCTCAGCCAGGAGCAAAGTAAACAGAGGTCCCTTGCTGAGGTAAACGATAATGTCATTTAAAAATTTTAGGTTCTTTATCTTTTGGAGAATATGTGTCTTATTATTTATTTCTGTTTATACTATTTTTAGATGAGCAAAACGGATGCTTCGGTGCGAGAATGTCTAAAACAAGCACTGGAAAGAAACAAAGTAAGACTTTATTTTTTACAGAAACGAGAATTAGAAATATTATTTTTTAATTGGAAAAACAGTTAATGCCAAAGGTGTAATTAATACCGTGTAGGTTCTGGCATCTAGTAAAGAAATGGAAATAAAATATAAAACCATTAGAAGCAAACAACAAAAGTATATAAAACTGCATGCAAAATCTAGAATTAACTAAATAAAAATATTTATTCCAGGAGCTGAAGGACCAGCTAAAAAGTGCCAAGGCGTCAGAGGAGAGCGTGGACGAGGGTTACGCTGACAGCGGTAGTAGCGTCGCCGGTTTTCCACTCACCACCACAATCACGAACGGCATACCTTCGCCTCGGCCCTTAAGTCCAGTGCTGCTCAGCACAATAAGTGACGTGCTGGCGCGTAGCAAGAACTTTTGGGAGCCCGTACGCACGGGTCTCGACGAGCTGCAGGCGAAACTCGAGGCGCACCGGGGCATCCCGGTCGTCGACAGCTGCTGCTACGATGGCGGACTGTCGCTGTCGTCGCCTCCCGGCAATAGCCGTTCGGTGGCCTGAGCCACGTCGATGTTGTAAATAGAAGGAAGAGGACGTGGAAGTTTAGGTGCATAGAGTCCCTGTAGAAGCGAACCGTATCTCTCTTTTCGAAATGTTGGGCGCGTTCAGGAGTACTTTGGTTTATGAACCATGTAGTTTACATAGAGTAATAGAGATGCTTTTGTTTTACGATTATGTACTTTTGCTTTTTTTTTATTGAAGTAGAGTACTTTATATTGAAATAAAGTAGTCAACCTGTACGAGTAGTATATTGTATTGTACAAAGTATTCCTGAAGGGGTTATTTGTCAGGTGAAGTTTTGGAATGAGAAGGTGAACACGGTTTTATTTGAGCGAGAATAGTTATAGCTGTTAGATCATTATATATATATATATATATATAATATATAAATGTTGTTAAATATTTTTTTTATCTACATTGTGCTGTTGTACTTTAAGGGGAAGATTGAGAGTAGAATTCCTCTGGCGTACTTGTGATTATTAGTTTACTCATATAACTAAAAAAGGTTTAGATGCTTTAAAGAAGTAAATTTCCTAGTTTTATTTTCTATTTTTGTTATTGAGTCAAAAGCATTCTGAAGACATGATTTTAAATATGTGATCCAAAATTTTCTATAATTAGTTTACTCAAAACTAAGTAAAGGGTTAGTTGCTTTGGAGAATGAAATTTCCTGGTTTTATTTCGTACTTTTGTTATTGAGTCAAAGGCATTTTGAAAACATGATTTTAAATACGTGATCAAAATTTTCTATAAACGATAGAATTAATTTGTGTTTTTAAAATTATTATAAAATTTGTTTTAGTTCTAACGTTGTAGACAAACTTTTATTTTAATCTGTGATATATCACTACTGAAATAATGTCATTTATTATTGTATATTTTTTCGCTCATATTGAAAATTAAAAATTCAGAAGAAACAAAAATACGTTTTAAAGAAAGTTTTAATTTTATAGTAAAATATAGTATTTGTACTTGGGCGTATTAAATACAAGTTACAGTATTTATTAAAAATGAAATGGAAAGTGGTTAGAAATGTCAAAAAATCATACTTTATATGCGGTAATTTTATTTTTATTAGATTAAAACCCGGTTATACAGAGTTCACTGAGTAGCAATGATATTGCCATAAAAGACATTTGTATACAACCTATATGGCTTTGCCTATGGTGGCAGGTACATTTACAAAAGTGTAAAGTGAACCAAACGATATTCTTTTCGGTCTTCTTTTCGTTATCTTTGTGCAATATAACACAGTATTAAATTTCCATGAAGAATTGAGTATCAATAAATTCTCCTTTTATAAAAAAAAAAAAAAAAAAAAAATAAAAAAAAAAAAAAAAAAAAAAATACAAAAACGTGTACACAAATTTATTAACAACCCTTGTTTGTCCATTCACTGGTGGTCTCGTAATTTTGATGGCAAAACAAAGAAACGATTAATCAGATATATACAAATAATTAGAAGTAAGTTCAAATACCAAATATCTTAACTTAAAAGATACGCATTTTTTAAATCTTTTTTCTATCATTTTAGATATATGCTACATATGTTATTTATTTTCCATCAATCTACATAATTAATAATTTATCTAGATCAAGATTGAAATCACTCTTTCCATAGGGAAATAATCGAGGTATATGGAGTAATTTTTAATGAATTTTAAGCAACATTCACAAGCATGGAGCAGATATTGATGATATTGATTAAATCAAAATTCGTCTATATTTGGCAACATTCATGGCACGGTATATAATATGGGAGTGTCCCACACTGAGAGTTTGTACAATATTTCAACTATCTCTTTAATTACTTTCTCTGCCCTCCATTTATTTTTTTCGCAGACGTAAGCTCATACATCACAATAATTCTTAAGAGGAACAAAGATCATTAAATTTAACGTTATAATATACTTCACAAGAATTGATCAAAAGTTGTATGTCCAAGGCAATAATGATCAGTAATGGAGTTTTCTTTCATTTGAGTTTTATTGTTTCTGATAGAAAAAAAATAACATTCGTCACTCGGCCGTAAGAATTCACGCCCTCGCGTGATCGGTACGTGAAATTGAATTTGACAGAATAGTGACGAAAAATGCTATTATACTTATTCGTTTTTAATTAAGTAACGATTATCAAAATTTACTCTATCTTCTTCCTCAATGTATCAAACCAATACTGATGCACAACAGCCACCTTTAGCCCAATTCACGTGAATGACTTAAGATGTGATTGCTTCCACGACAAAAAAAAACTATGAAAAACTAAAATAATTAAATAAAAAATATACAATGTATGCGATTGGGTAAGCTAACTGAATGACTACTTAAAGACATAAAACGAGTTACGCTTTCTAAGATCAGCGAATAAAAAAATATAAGCTTCACAAAATCGAAAAAGAAAATCCTCTTACACAAAAATATCACAGTCAAGCATAGTTTAAATAATGAGAAATCAAGAGAATCACGCTGACTAATTTTGAAGATGAAGTTTTGAAGTGTTGTTTAAAGTTTAATATACGTTTCTTTGTACGTTTGATTTTAAAAAGGATAACATAACGCGGCGCGTATTCAAATTGTACAATTATAACAAAGTACAGATTGACACCGAATTATACATTTAATAATTCATGTTGTCAAAAAACGCGGTCATTAGTCCAAGGGTCATGAAAGGTTAGTAAAAATATCATTCAAATGACATTAGATTAATAATTTTTTTTTTAAAGCCGTAATTAAATGAGTTTATACCCATATTTTTATGTGTTTTTATTATTAACTAAAGCTTTTTAGAAATGATTTTACGAACAGACTCAGCCTTATACTGTAATCTTTTGGAATTCTAAATAAATGTAAAAATAATTCACTTTTAAAAACAATGTATATATAATATATATCATGAAATACACTGCTTAAATTAATAAGTCATAATCAATCAGATTATATGAAGTAAAGTGAATTTTTTATTTAATAATGATTTTAATATATCTATAAGCAGATAGAAAAAATCATTTTCTAGGTTTAAAAATTTTTTTCTTTAGCTAAATCTTTTTTTGACTACTTATTATGTTATGTGGAAAATCTTTCATTTACTTATATTGTATAATTACATGTATAAATTATTAACCCAATCTTATCTGATCTCTTTCATGTACCCTTCCAAATGCCGCGTCTCAGCTGTGAAAAATTTATTAAAAGGTACAAAATAAATATATATTCTTTGATGTCTCGGTACATCTTCCATATTATTTAGTTCTTTTTTTTTCGTCAACAATTATATCATAACAGCCTGGTATCTTTTTTTTATTACCCATAAAAATTTTTCAAAACGCGGTGCACCTCCCTTTTTTTGATTACGTATCGTTATCGTTACTTCCCTTATTTTTTTTCGCTTGTCGTTTTACCCATAGTTTTTTTCTTCATTTTTTGTACACAATTGCCTATTGAAAATTACAAATACACGTACAACATCCGTACTCGACACTCGCGCGTGAACGCACGCGCGTAAACGCGTTTCTAGATGTGTAAATATTATTTATTATATCAGTAAGAAAAAACGCGCGGTCAGCTGGGTCTGGCCGGCGCTGTTAAAAAAAAGCACCATGGCTCGTTTTTCAGTCTACGTTGAGAACAGTCGTCCGCGTTTCCGTCTCGATCAACGTGATAATAATAGCAATAATAATAATAATAATAATCGTAATAATAATAATCATAATAGTAATTATAATAATAGCAATAATCAACACGTCCCATCTTATACACCGTTGCAATGGGAATGTTGCTGAACAACAATACCTATAAGTTCATTACCGCGCTTACTCGCTGAAGACGATTAATGTTACCTTTATTAGTTAATGCTAGAGAGAGGAGCTGGTTACAACGGCTACTACTACTACTGCCGTAAGTTATCAACATCATCATTATCTTGGCCAGTATCATCGTCAGCATGACTTCGAGTACTTTGCGATCTACTAGCTGCAGCTGCTGTTGCTGTTTGACTGATTGTTGCTTATCTAGATGATGACACTGCTGCTGGTACTGTTGGTTTTGATCGGCGGCAGCCCATTGTCATCTGGGAGCCGTTTCGTTCTCGCGCAAGCGGTCGACGTGGCGCCGGTAGTGGGCCTTGCCGCGGCCCCGGTTGCGATGATGATGGTGCTGATGGTGATGATTGCGGTTTTGTTGCTGATGAGATTGTCGTGACTGGCTGTGGTTGTGGTTCTGGGATTGGCTTTGCTGCTGCTGTTGCTGCTGCTGTTGCTTCGATTGCTAATGCGCGTGAAAAAAGGGAAAAATTAGAGTTTATGAATTTCAATTTTGTGATAGGTGATGTTATAGAATTTTATTTTTTATTATTATTAAAACAGATAAAATTTATTACTAGTGCATGATAAATTCTATTTCTAGCAATACATTAATAATATATACTTTAGATCTACCGACAACGACTCTATTTATAAAAGAGGCCTAGACTTACCACTTGCGCCGGCTGATTGGCTATGGCATTGAGACTAGTGCCCGGAGGGCTCGGCTGGTCGGTTGAATTGGAGTCGTCCTCAGTCGTTACTAGTAGCTTTACGCCCTCGGCCTCGAGGTCGATTATGCCGCCGCGATTCTGCTGGCGCAGATATAACTCGGCCATCTGGCGCTGCATATCCAACAGCTCCTGGGTGACGGCGAAATCGGTAGCTGCCTCGACGTCGATTGGAGGTGGAGCGCCGACAAGGCTCTCCACGTCGCAGTTTATGGACTCGCGACAGACCGGACAGAGTGCCTGAAATATTTTTTTTTATTATTGTGACAATTTCTGAATTATATAAAATGTTTGATAATTACTTGAAATTTATTAGTTGCATCTTGCTGCCATAATGGTAATTTTTCTTGCTCTTCTCTGTAATATCGCTCGGATGCTGCAACATGAGCAGCCAAGCAATGAGAATGAAAGTGATGATAGCATTCAGTCTTTGTGAATTCATCACCTTCGCGAAAGCCATAGAGACAAACTGCACACTGCCCGGTTGGAAGATTGCTTATTGTCAAGTGCTCCCTGACAAGCTGAAATGATAAAAAAAAATTTTAATTATACATTTTGTACTTTTATATTTTTATTTTTACATTTTTAAAAATCACTATTTTTTACCTCAATCAATTCAAACATCATAGGTTGGCCTAATATATCTCTGCACTTGGCATCCGCATCAGATTGCATTTGTTTAACAGTTTCTTCATCCAAACCTCTTGGATTCTTCAGAGTAACAATTGGTGTCACATCAGGATAACCAGGTGGCAGCGTAACAATCAGTCTAACACACACATACTGAGACTGTGAATCCTCTCCCGTTGATGGAAAGACTAGTGTTTCAATTGATAGAGGTTCACCCCTTTAAAATAAATATTAAAAAGAATATTAATTATTCATATTCACAGAATGTAGAATTTTGTATTTTTAAATATAATGTAAATAAAACAAATATTGCAGGCAGTATAGTCAGTAGAAAGAGATAGCCTGTTGTAAAGTGAAAGGGAATTTCATCAACATGCAACCTCCATAAAAATTGATTAGATTTGATCTAAGGAAAATATCTAAAGTAATTACACTATGTTCAAGATTTACATGTTATTACAAAAATTAAAATATAAATAAA